>APFE031101856.1:232147-269444 GCA_000404065.3 Pinus taeda
TTTTTAAGACCCTGACGCTCCCCCACGTTTCCTAAAAAATGGTAGGGAGCTTTTGCATAGGCCGCTCCCGTGCCCCCTTGCTCCCTCGCCCCCTCGTCCCGGAACCTTGGTGGAACATTCGATATTTCTCCTACATAATAATAAACCCTCAGAATTGCTGCAATGGTTTTCATCCATTGGGTTTTTCCGGGGACTATTGTGTCCAAAAATAAGTGTATCCTATGTATCTTGTTCTTTGCTCTGTTTTCTGTTTCATGAGATCAAATATTTAATTAGTGTCGGCTGCAGAAGTAATTTGCTTCAATATTCAGAAGAATAGCTTGATGAATGTAATTTAAAAATCAAGAAGGTGAAGTAGATTCAGATTTGCTGTAGTAGAGGTTCCTTCAGTAGTTGGAATTTTCACAATAGCTTCTTAAAGTTGAGTTCCATTGGAGTAGTCACAGACTTATAGTCCACCATCCCACATCTCTCAAGTAGCTTCACAATATATTTTCCTTGAGAAAGGAAAATCTTACCTGGCTTTTGACAGACTTCCAACTCTAGGAGATAATGCATCAATCCTAGGTCCTTCATCTCGAACTCGGAAGCCAACTCCCTCTTGCATTGATGAATGAGAGAGTCATCTCCTGTTAAAAAGAGATCATCCACACAAAGGACCAGAATAAGAGGTTTGTCCTTTTCAACCTTGCAGTATATGTTCGGGTCAACATCGCTTCTTGTAAATCCTAGCTTCATAAGATAGTTATTGATCCTCTCATACCAAGCCCTAGGGGCTTGCTTCAATCCATAGAGGGTTTTCTTCAACTTGCATACATGTGTCTCACGATCTTGAACCTCGAACCCTTCAGGTTGTTCCACATATACTTCCTCCTTAAGCGAACCATGCAAGAAGGCAATTTTGACATCCATCTCATGAAGGTTCCATCCTTGCGAGGCAGCAAGGGCTATGATCGAACGGGTGGTGGTGTATCGGGTAACCGGTGCAAATATCTCATCATAGTCTACTCCTTCCTTTTGAGAGAAGCCTCGAGCTACAAATCTGGCCTTGAATTTCTCAGCACTCCCATCAGATCCATGTTTGATCTTGTATAGCCATTTCAAAGTGACCACAGACTTATCCTTAGGTCTAGGAACCACATCCCAAACATCATTATTCATGATCGATTCATATTCTTCGTTCATTGCATCCTTCCAAAACTGTTGCTTCACGAATTCTTCAAATGTACAAGGCTCAGATTGTACAATAGTACTCATGACAGCTAAGTACCTTTGGTACCTATTTGGCTTCTTGATTTCACGAAATGTCCCTCTTGGTGCAATGTGTTTCTGGGCATCTTCAAGAGTATCTTTAAGCCACAAAGGCCTCTTTCTTGGAGTAGAGGGCTCACAAGGAGGTGGATCAATGGAACCCATTGGTCCTTGAACATCGAGCATCGATATATCGGACGAAGATTCATCCTACTTTTCTGCATTAGCATCATCATTGGCCTTACTAGGAATAGCAAGATCTCGAATCTTTCTAAGTGCGAAATCTTCATCGAAAGTGACATCATGACTTAATTCCACTTCCCTTTGACCACGCACATAGATTTTATATGCTTTCGAAGTTTCATTGTAGCCCAAGAATGTTCCTTTCTTCCCAGACACATCTAGTTTGTTTCTTTTCTCTTTCGGCACGTGAAAGTATACGAGACAACCAAAAATTCTAAAATGAGAAACATCAAGTTTCTTACCAGTGAATATTTCTTCAGGTGTCTTGAATTCCAAAGCTTGATGTGGGCATCGATTTTGGACATACACAGCGGTGTTGGCAGCTTCTCCCCATAAGAACTTCGAAAGACCTTGACCATGAAGCATAGCCCAGGTAGCTTCGATGATAGTACAATTCTTCCTTTCAACAACACCATTTTGTTCAGGAGTATAAGCAGTTGTAGTCTCCCTCTTAATGCCAACTTCTCTACAATAGTCTTTGAAGTCATTAGACTCATATTCGGTCCCATTATCGGTCCTCAAAATTTTGATCTTCTTCCATGTTTGATTCTCGACCAAGGCTTTGAAGCAGAGGAACCATTTGAATGTTTCATTATTTTTCCTTAAGAAATGGATCCATGACTTGCGAGAGAAGTCATCCACAAAAATAGCATAATACAAATATCCACCCAAAGATGTAACGGGCATCATACTTGATAGATCAGAATGGACCAATTGAAGAATATCAATGGTTTGAGTCTCACTTGAGGGGGATGGTCCCCTTGTATGTTTTCCAGTTTCACATCCCTGACAAACACCTTCATGAGTCAAGTTGAATTCGGGCATCCTTGCAACCATCTTCCTTATGTCAAGTAAGGCTTTAAAATGAAGAAGAGAAAATCTTCGGTGCCATAATTCAAATTGAAGAGAGGTGTCACAAATCATAGCTCCCAATGGACTTCCTCCAACTTGATAGAGACCTTCTACCCTGAATCCTAGAGTGAATGCATCTCTTAGATTCCTTTACCAAATACGAACATTCCCATCAACAAATGACACCTTAAAACCATTATCTTCCATCGCAAAAATATAAACCAAGTTCTTTTTCAAGTTAGGTACATATACCACTTCTTGTAGGTGAAGGGTTTGACCTTGATTTAAGTGAAGAGTAACGGTCCCAATTCCTTTCACGAGATAGGTGGCATTATCCCCAAGTATGATCTCCACATTTGTCTTCTTCTCAACCATGTTTGAGAGAGCTTCTTTATACCTAGTGAAGTGCTTTGAGGCACCACTATCAATCAACCAATGGTCCAATGTATCTCAAGGAGAGGCGGTGGAGAGGGCAGAAATAAGATAAAATTCATTTTCCTTTGCAACATTAACTTCATCATACCTGGTGTTTCTCGACTTCTTGGGAGGACGAACACCTCCATTTGGAGTAGCAGGTGCACTCCTCTTTCCTTTGTTATTGAACCTGTTGTTCCTTCGATTGCCATTGCCCTCGAAGTTATTGTTGTTAATGTTGTCATCATTTCGTGGAGTATCCTTCTTGTGAGGACACTCTCTAGCGAAGTGGCCAAACCTGTTACAATTGAAGAACCTTCCTTTTCTTCCTTCTTTGAATCCCTGCTTGAACCCTTGTCCTTGATTCCTTGGATCACCATCGTTCCTTCTTCTAGAATGAGCGAAGAAGGCAGTAGGATTGTTTCCATTTGAGGGCTTGTCTCGTTCCATCATCCTTATTTCTTCTTGAGTGCATCTGGCCAATAGTTCCTCATATCCCAGAATCCTGTCACTGTTAAGAATGGTAGTGTTGAACACATCCCAATCTCTTATAAGGTGCCCAAGTGCAATAAGAGAGAGTTTCCTGTCACCGATGACTTCTCTAATATATAAGAGATCATTCTTGATCTCGGTGATCCTTATGAAGTTGGATTGGATGGATTCTCCTCTATCCATCTTGATGTATTTCAACTTGTTCTTGAGAAAGAGAATTTGATTTGCATTGTTCACTTTGAACATCCCAACCAGTCTTACATACATCTCCTTAGATGTTTCCAAATCAGAAATATATGCAACCAAAGGCTTATGAATAGAATCAACAATAATCTTTTTAGCTTTTGTCTCACCTTTCTTGTACTTTGTTTGAACAACAACGGATGCACTGGAAGGAGGCTCAGTTATTCTTCCCTTGACATAGTCCATGGCATCATTCTCTTCCAAAGTAAAATCCAAAATCATCTTCCATGCATGATAGTCAAATTTGTCCTTGAGCTTGTCCTCGGAATTGAAGAAAGATGTCGCCATCATTGGGACTAGTTCTAAGTCCTTGTCCAACAGCTTCCTTTACTGATTGCTTTGCTTCACTCTTGCTTGGGCTTTGTCTTCACCTTAGCTCTGATTCCATGTTAATTTTAGATAACAATGGTATGTTCTATGCTTAAGACCATTTACTTCAATGTTCCTTTAGCAGCCCAATGACAAATTCCATTTATATCCAATAGCAAACACATTAACTTATAAACATTGACAGTAAATGCAGATAAAACATAAAATCATATGCATAAGACAAGCCAAGACAAGAGGACACAAGATGTGGCACATGCCAGGGACAAACCCCAATGTGGGGAAACCCTTTGATCAAATCTTTTTATTATTCTTCAATAGTTCAGCACAAAGAGAGAGTACAAATATAAGCCCAAAACAGACCTCCTAAATCAGCAGTCAAAACAGTAGTCTAGTTCGGCCTTCCAAGAGAGTTAAAGTCAGCTCAAAATCTTCAATCAAACCCAGTCAAAGGAGAGAGGAAGTCTGTTGTAATTTTCTGCAGGCAAACCTGAAGTCAACACTAGCCAAATACCTCCAAATGTCTCGATTTTTGTGCCAAAGAATGCGGCCTAGAAAAATCGAAAATCTGGCCCAAAAACTGAAGTCAACACAAGTCAAATACCCCATGGTCAACGCTAGTCAACAACTTGAAGTCAGCGGCCTGTTCTGCCCAAAAACTCGGCCTCCTGCCACACGTGCGAAGTAGAAAGAAGAGTTGCCAAGCCACACGTGCGAAGAAGAGAAAGAGAAGCATCCAATGACGTTTGACCCAATCAAGAGAGAGAAGAAGATGTGATAAGATGATGATGTCCAAATGAGGAAAAGGTCTCTCTTATTTATACACAAGGTTGAGGGTGAAACGACACATATGTTGGGTTCATGAGCCTACATTTGACTAGAGCCAACCTTGACAATTTGTCCATAGAAGAAATAAATTCATAATTCCATTTCTGCTTGTCGAAATGAGATGATCTTTATATCAAAATTGTACCTCTCCGAAAGAGGAATCCAATGCAATAATCATCTCCATCATATGAGTTGTCCTAAGGTGGAATTTGGCCGTAGTTGCCAATTTTAACAAAAAGCAACTCTATCACCCTTATCCTCTAGACAAGAAATAGAAAGTAAATTTTTCTTCAAACCTAGAACATATAAAATGTTGTTGAGGTGAATGCTTCCACCTAACTCGAGCTCCAATGAAGTAGATCCAATGCCTTTCACTAGATAGCTCTTGTTGTCTCCAAGTTCGATAGAGTGAGAAGAGTTTCCCTTAGACAAGGTTTGGAGTTGATTGCATTCTCTTGTCATATGTCTGGAGGAACCAGTGTCAATAACCCATACATTCTTGTCCATGAATGTGCTGGATAAAGCGGAGAACAAGCTTCCATCTATTACTTCCTTTGCGAGCTTAGAGATGATCTTTAATAAACAATCCTTGATAGATGCAGCGAGATTTCCAAGAACCTTAAAACCCTTCCTTATAACCCCTCCCATAGTGCCAACAAAGATGTGATCCTCAGTCTCGTTCTTGCACCTTAGCTCTAATACCATGTTGGAAAATATGGAGATTTGTAGAATAACTTATTTTCCTAATCTTGATAATTACTTCTGATGTTAGTTGGTCTTTTATTACTTCTTTAAATTTGTTTATCAAGCAATTACCAAACACAATGAAGATCACAAAGAGACAGAGTACAGAAGATGTAGGCTTCAAGCCAAGGCAAAACCCCTCCAAGGGGAAAATACCCAAAAAATGTTTTTCTTCTTTAGAATTTGCTTACAAAATAGACTTCCAAGACCCAAAGACCCAAGCCAATAAACCCTCCAAGCCCCAAGCCATCCCCCAGCAAGATCTTCCTTGAGACAGCGTACAGAACTTCGATACTGTTATTGCAACTTCGACCCCTGCAACAAAATTTCGGCCCCCTGCAACTGCTACAGAATTTCATCCTCCTGCAACTAGCATCTTCACAAACCCTAGCAAGACGAGAAAAACTACCTTGACAAAATTTCAATTTTTGCTCTTCTTCTTCGTCCTCCCAACTGCTCTTCTTCTCCTTTGTTATTGCAAATCGAACTTGCTTGAGATGTGTGTCCAAATGAGTCGAATTGCACTTCTTTATATAGCATTTCTTGAGGGTCTAATTCCCTCCTTTTAAACCAACTTAGTCTTGGGCTTATCCATGGCTTAAAATAAATATTTTCCTTCATTACAATGAGTCCAAATGGGACTATGACACATGACCAATATTATTCTTTATCCTAAAAAGACATGGAAGACCTAAAAGCACAAAGAACATGCTTTCGACTCAAACTTGATGAAACCCATACTCCAAAAACAAAAACATAATTTCTTTTATTTTATTTTCTTTCTTTATAAAGAATATACAATGTCATGATTACAATTACATCATAATGAAGACCGAACCTAGTTACAATTTTCAACATCCCTTGCTTAGCTCTTGATAACCTTTGATACTTTATTGAATCTATCCCTTAGAGGTTATTTCTTGGCTATTATATGCTTTTGCATGCTGTAAACTTGCATATCATAAAAACTCTAGTTGACAGCCATCTTCTAGTCCAAGGGGGCTGGTGGAAAGTGTGCTTGATTGCTTTTATCTCTTATCATGGCCATTAAGGCCTTGCCAGTACCTTCCCCCATAACCATTAGACCTTATATCACCCTTGAGCCCTTCTTTGTTGAAGATCTTGTTGGTTTATTTCTTTAGGGAAGCCTCCTTTATGGGGATAACATTCAACACTAAATTGTTGGAGAGAGGCCACTAAGGTGACAAGAAGCATCCCTGAGGTTTTCCTTGGGAAATACATATGTATACCAAGGAAAACCTTGCAAGATCATCCCCACCCACCACCCCCACACATTTCCCTAGATAATTTGGATGGATGGCAGCTCGACCACCAGCCACAATTACAAATGGTAACCCTAAGTGACTCTAGCAAATTAGCAACGTGTGTTGAGTGCATGGTTCAAAACTCCAACCCACTAAGCGCAATATATATATATATAGGTTTACCCTGAGTGGTTAGGAGGAATGATTGTTATCCTCCCCACCTAGGTTCAATCCACGTAAATAACATGAAGAACTTTGATGCAATGGCTTTGAGCCTTGTTATTGAATCTAAGCAGTCACTTGAGGACTGAAACATGTATATTCCTCATATGGAATATAATGGTACTTCTCATTTATATATATAGATTCTAAGTAAAACCATGCAGGATCCCCCCCCCCTTTTTCCCTGGATAATCCAGATGGAGGGCAGCTCAACCACCAGCCACAATAGCAGCAAGTAACCCTGAGTGACTCAAGCTGATGAAGTTTAGAAGATGAAGCAAATGAAGGATTCTGCATAAACAAATACACACATTGCATAGTATGTCTCAGAGATGAAGAAATCAACCCACATTGGAGAAAAACCTGCTTGAAATCAGCCCACATGAATAATATAAGCAAACAATACATAAGGTCCCTTAACTTTACCCACTGTATGAAAAACCACCTTCAATTGCTCTTCAAACCCTCAGATTCCCCTTTTAAACAAACTTCAGATACTTGATGTAAACTGCAACTCAACTTGCATGAGTGATGTGAAATGAGGCATTAGATTCTTATCTATATCTTACCTTTTAATTTTAGGGTTTAGTCCTCTGTATTTCCTTTTTTTTTCCTCGGACTTTTAAGGATATGTTTAGGATTTCCCTACCAGCCATATATGACACATATCCTAGCTGTATCCATAGAAGGTATGTAAACCCAGCTGCATCCTAGGTCATATCCATATAGGATATGTATCCCAGTCATTTCCATACTGGATATGGATACAGATTGAACCAGAGGGGGTAGGACATATCCAGTAAGTTGATCTATGAAAAAGATAGTGAAAATGTTTGTTAAATGGTACTCATACTTCAAAATATAAATCTTTGGGAAGAAATTACAAGTTGGGTAAGAATGCATGCTCTTAAAATCAAAATTGATGGAAAAGAATTACCTGAAGTTGGGTAAGAATCTCGATTGTCATATTTAAATCATTGCCATTAGCATGGAAAATATCTGCTAGAGTTTCAGCTGCAAAACCAGGAAACTCTAGAGCAAGAAGGTTCACGGGATCTGTCTCTTTCTCATCTGCAAATGGTTGTTTCAGCAGTTCACCAAAGAAACCAATATCACAGACAGTACTTGAGTGTTGCCCATTCCTAATCTGTACCATTTGTCGATCTCGAGCAAAAGAATGATGCTCCCAAGCCCTTGAAGGAGACAAGGATTCAACTCTGCCAGAGAATCTTTCTTCAACATTCTGAGCTAAAGCAAACTTAGAATGGCCATTGGCATAACCAGGACACATGTCATGTGGAGAAATTTCTTGCATTCTGTGAAAAGAAGAGTGATTTCCTTGCTTATTTTCCATTATAGTCTCTGTTACAAATGGCTTTGATGTACTTGTGTAGTCAAAAGCAGATGAGCCTTCTGATGAGATACTCTCAGCATTGAGAAAGCCATTTACTTCTAAAAGACCAAAGTCTGGTGTAATGTCATCAGGAAGCTGAAATTGCTGGTATTGACTTTCATTGTCAGAAGCACAAGAGGTTGCGAAATCACTTCCATGTAGGATAGCTTTACGAGAATCCCTGGCTGGATTTGGCTTTATCACGTCTGGGATGTTTGAACTGGAAGATGAAGCTCTTAGAATGGAAGGAACAAATTCAGCTGCATTTGGATTCAATGCTGTACGCATGGTAGGTGTCACGCCTTTTACAGATGAGGCCATATTTTATCCAAGATAGAAAAGAATGTCAGTGGAGCACATAGAAAGCCTCCTTGGATGTAAATGGTAATGGTGAATCTTTCCTTGACAAAGGATATCTGGCAATAACATCAAAATTATGTTCATCGCTTCTTGTTGGAGTAATTTAATGCAACAAAATAGGGCATATAAGCGAAAAGCGAAAACCACATTTAAAGGTATTCTTCCAATCTCAAAAGGAATTCTTCTTAGAATTATAAAAGAAATAAATGAAATATATTTTGCAATTATGTCATTGAATAAGTACACTGCAAGAGGTTTACAAAGTTATCGCTCATATAAGACATCTATGTTCATAAATCTGGACTACAAGAGCATGTACAGAAAAAAAACAGCATATGAAGTTCACCAATATACTAATTTCAGTGTTCCTTTCCTTACTAGAGGCCATTAACATTTAGTTCAATTAATTCTCTGTACCATTGGGAGGGTGCTTGTACATCAAAAATGTAGAATAAGCAAGAAATTAGCCCTTTAAAGCGTAAAAAATAGAGGTGCAAACCAACAGGATCACTTGGTGGGTATCTAACAAATGCTTTATGTGAACCATCAAGCCATGTGGCCACGGACATGACCACCAAACCACTCTTCTAGCTCTTTTTGACACTGTTATAGGCTAGTTATTACCCCAGTGATATTTTTAGGAACAATGGAGGCAATTCACTGCAACAAAAGAATCTTACGTGGTCTAGATGGAATGAGAACACATGTTAAGGTTTTGTCCTAAGATACCTCAACAATGAAAGCAATTGCTGCTAGTTGAAACGGGCTAATAAGCACACATCAGTTGTCAGTAACTTAAAGTTGATGCAAACCCACTTGAAACTGGCCTAGGGGAATCCTAAGCCCATGCATCCAATGTCGGAGTGTATGTGGGGGCCTGGCAATGATGTCATCCCCTTAGCTCCATGTGTGCTCTGAAAAAAGAGGGAAGAAGGATGAAGAAAGGAGAGAAGAAAAATACCAAGTTTACAAAAAATTCTAGGAAAAATTTGTTTTCAGATATCTCTTACATATGGGCTTTAGAATGGTCCCAACATTCAAGTGGAACACCATAGAAGTATTTTCTAGGTAAAAGACTAGATGAGACTTTTACAAATACGACTTTAATTGGAAGAAAATCCCAGAAGGCACTCTTTATGAGGCTGGATTGTGAAATCTGCAAGTGACTTCGACTAAGCCAAAAAATTGTCGACATGAGGCAGGTGTGGAGTAGAGATTAACCTAGAAATGGGTTTGAATAATTCCTTAAAAAAGCTTCGCAAAATGACTTGGGTGCCAAAAAAAATATTATTCCCTAGTGGAAGTAGGAAATAATAGTTGGGTAAAAGTTGTCATGGAACTGCTGATTGGGGAAAATGAATCCCACTGTGGAGCTCCAATGGGATTCTAGACAACCTTCCAGTTCATAATTTTTTCTGATCCATTAGTGTTTGGGAGATATTGAGAAAAACATTTTTCCACCCATATTGAGCAGGACACAAAAGTGGGAAATAAATGGGAAATCACCAATTTGTTGGGAGTTTAGGAATTGACAGAAGTATTATTATGATTTAAGAGATTAGGTAGAAGCAGTGAAATCAATAAACATCTTGGATGCATTTATGTCCTATGCACAGTTTTTTCTTGTTCTACACCATATTATTCCACAAGTTGCCAAATTTGGTTGTACTCTGAAATTTGTTGTAAAATGCTAAGTCGTTGACTTCTGCGATGCGCATTGGGAAACTTTGGTGTATAGTGTTGAATTTTTCTACAATATGCATAGTAGAAACCAATCTTCTGATCTGATAATTACTACCTAATAATCTTCATATAGTTTATCTTATGCCACTGATATTATTGAACAATTATACACAAAAGATTTCAACAGTAATGCAATGAAAACAGTAAGATCATAACAAGACAGCCATGCACAATAGACACAACAAACTTACCCTGGGAAACCCAAACTTGGGAGAAAACCTAGCAACTTTTCTTCTAGGAGAAATTATTCTTCAGCAAGGTTTACAATTCTAAATTGTCTAGAAATCTGTACCAAATCCAAGTCCAAACTTCAGTCAATTAGTCCTCTATCTGCTCCCACGTGTGGCTACTATAGAAGAGAGAGGATGATAAGTGAGTGATCAAATGAAATGTCACATCATGTATATATATATACAAGTCGAATGGGTGAATTTGATCAAAGGACACACCCTTCCTGGTGGGGTTGTCTTGACTTCCTAAGCCTACATGATGCCCAAAATAAAATTTATTTTATTTTATTTCAATAATCATTCTAGGCCAACTTAGGAGGCCTCTTGGCATGCAGGAATACCTCCCAATGCTACACAAAAATCAACACTCCCTCTTAGCAAGGGAGGTATTCTCCTTGTCTGCAACAGATTTCTCCTTAGCTGAAATTTCTCCTCCATAAGAAAAGTTCATGAGCTTGCTATGTTGATGCCTTTCTATAAATCATTCCATCCTAGAGTAGGCAATGTGAGTATCCAAGGCCTTTTACCTCTAGCAAGAGTCCTTTATGACTCCTTAGGTAAACGTATCAATCTCCTCTGGTCAAAAGTCCTTTATGACCCAGCCAAGTCCTTCTCGTTTTTCAGGAGAGAACCTGCCCTTGGACCATTCACCCTCAGCAAAAATCCTTTATGGCTTCTTGGTGAATTACATCTATCTCCTCTAGTCAAAGTCCTTTATGAACTAGTCGAGTCCTTCTAGATTCTTAGGAGAAGATCTGTCCAATCTTGTAATTGCACTGGGCTATTCACCTCTGGTCAAAGTCCTTTATGACCTAGTCAAGTCCTTTTGGCTTCTCAAGTGAATATATCCATCTCCTCTGGTCAAAATCACTTATGACCCAACCAAAATTCTTTATGCCTTCAAGAGATGGTCTACCCAATCTGTAAAGACATCATCACTCCCTTTCAATGAAGGAAACATTTTGTATCATGCAAAGCTTGTCTCTAAAGTATACAAACTTCGCCCCAGACAAAGGCTTCATGAGAATGTCAACAATCTGCTCATCTATGGATATGTACTAGAGCTCAATTGCTCCTCTCTGCACTATGTCTTGGATGAAGTGATATTTGATCAAATAGTCTTGTAAGAAGCCTCTGAAGCCACACTGCTTCACGTTTTGCGACACTGGCTACAATATACTATACTTCTGTTGTACTGAGTGCGACAGAAGTTTGCCTCCTGCTAAACCAAGATATCATAATTGATCCCAAGTTGAAGCAACACCCTGATGTTCTCTTTCTGTCCTCTGCACTCCAACCTAATGTGAATCTTTATATCTTGCAACCTCACTTCACCACCTCAGACATATCTCAAACCATATCTAATATACCACGCAGGTACCTCAACCATGCTTTGCTGCAACCCAATGTATCTGCCTCAACTCAACCATATATTGGCTTAGGGGGCTTACTACAAAGCAAATAATAGGCCTGATGTTAACCAAGTACATCAAGGATCCAATCAATTGTTTGTACATCGTGAGATCCATCAAATTTGAATCTCCAATCCCAAGAAATAGTGTATCTGGCCAGAATCCTTAATTTCAATCTTCAAGGCCAACTCCCCCTAAGACTGAAGAACGTCTTCCTGTAGTAGTCTTGTTTATTCCCTCTATCACAGAAGCAAATCCTCCTGCCACTGTTGCTCCCTCTATCACGTAAGCAAGCCCTTTTGTTGTTGTTTCTCCCTCTGTCATGTAAGCAAGTCCTTCTGCTATTTGACATGGTCTCCTCAAAGAAGGCACACTGCTCCTAGAGACCTTTTGTCTCTTGAGCATCTTGACAATCTCAACGTCGCAATTAGTTGTTACAGGAGAATGAACAGACCTCGTTGCTTGCTATAGATGATTCACAATCTTTATTGGGCACTCAAGAATCCTACGTTACCACATATTAACCCTTAAAGGTGTCGTTGTTTCATGAAGTGTCTAAGAAGGGTAAGTTGCCTCAGTCGTTGCCCTAGAAGGGCCTTTGTTACTTCTGCTTATGGTTTGTTGCTCCTTCAGGACTTTAGTGACAACTTAAACCACAGGGATAGCCCTCACTATTCTAGGATATCCCAAAAAAACAGACTTGCTGCTTAGATCAGAAGCTCAATGGCCAAGCAGAACACAAAAATAGCCTTGATTGCCTTTGGTTACCCATAGAATTGTTGGCATTATGATACAAGTGTTGTCCTTGATGGCAACTCACATAGATGACAGTTCACTGTGCAACAAGTTAACAACAAAGGATTACAAATCAGACTCCACAGATTGAAGAAGGAGAGGTATACATTGGTTCACTTTGTCAAAGTAGCGTATACACGCGGGAAGACAAATCAAAAAGAGCGTATACGTATACACGCACTTTCACAGAAGGAAAAGCACGTATGGGATGAAAAATCAAGGTTTTTGTCCAAGGTATTGGTCCAAGGTATTTGGTCCATGGTATTGACCCTAGGTATTTGGTCCAAGGTATTAGTCCTAAGTGGTTTTGGTCCAAGGTATTGACAGCCTAAAGCTATATAAAGAGGAGAAAATCATAAGGCTAGGTGTGCAAGCAATAAGATTCTAAGGAATACTTCTATCTGAAGTATATTTTATGTCGCAGGGTTATGTTTGGGACTAGATATGAAATATTCATGTGCACCTTGAGTTCAATATTGGATCAGGATCATGAGACATGAAATGGCTTATTCTTGAATGATCTGATATTGGTTGATACTAGATCTAATGTTTTGCGCCTGTTTTATTCGTTATCTATCATGATCTGGGTTTGTCTGAAGTCTGAAATTGTGACAAAGTTCTAAGTCAATATTTGCAGATCTGTATGCAGGTTTGTCTCAGCCAAAGAGCATATACACGCAGGTTCTATTCTTTCAAGTAGCGTATACAAAAGAAAAGCTTCTTTTTCATATCTGACTGATCTATCTGATCAAATTTCGTTGTTTTACTATTGTCTTTCAATGAAGTCTTCTTAGATCTGAATGTAAAACTAAATGCATAAGGAGGTTGGCATTTGATTGATTGATTGTATAAGTGAGAAGAAGTGATCTCTGTCCCTGCCTGTGTAAAGCTCTGTAAGTTGACAATAGATATTCAGTATATTGCTAGTTGGTGCAGACTTGATTCAAAAGTTTATGTTTGCAGTAGTTTTGAAAGTATACGGGGGTTTGATTAACGGAAGTAGCGTATACATGCAGTTTGGGTTCAGCCAAGTAGCGTATACACTCTAATGCAAGATTTTTGAGGTTACAGCTAGTTCTAAATGATGATGCAGGGTTCTGGGTACAGCACAGTGTTCTGATGTCAGTGATCTGATTGTTCAGATTAACTGAATGTTGGTTGATGTAGTTTCAGTTTAAAAAGTTTTTGATGGGTCCAGTATGAAAATTGGATAAAACGTGGCTTTCAGATTTTGGTGTTGTGATCCAGGAGTATCCAGTCTGAAAATTCATGAAATGTGGTCCCTGGAAGAAGAAAGAAGGTCATAGCCTTCTGTAGGTTGGCACCTACGTACTAGTAAACATATTGGCTAGTACAAGAGCTAGGGGGTTGCAGCTCCCTTTCAATAGAAGTTGGAAAATGAGAGAAGGTTGTAACCTTCTGCAAGTGGGTGCCTGCGTACTAGTATGAGTCTGCACCAATACAATATTGTAAACAGATTTTCTTATTATTAAAAGAAGACAGAGACGACAGCAGCAGGTGGTTTTCACCCACATTGGGTTTCCACCTTAAATCTTGGTGTTCATGTGTGTTGCTTATGTGTGATGATTTATTCTGCTTTTATTGCACTCTCTAATAAGTTACTGATGTACTGGTTTAAGATCAACACATGACAAATTGTCTAAACTCTAAATCACAAGTTCTCTAGATATATGTTGGTTTCTTAAATCACAGTTGCATGTACACGCTAGTTCACTTCACTGAAGTAGCGGATACAAATCTTTTTGGGAAATAAAATTATTGATCTGATAACACTGCTTCACCCCCTCTCAGTATTATTTCCAACAATTGGTATCAGAGCAGGTCCTTCATAAGAAGCTTGATCACTTGAAGGGAGATCTACCAAGATGAATAATCACAAAAGCATGGGATCCATCAGACCGCCAATCTTCGATGGGAGCAACTTTGTTTATTGGAAAATAAGAACCACAACCTATCTACAATATCTTGGAACAAATGTCTGGGAAATTGTGGAAGGAGGATATACATTTCCAACAGCAATTCCTACAGACACAGCAGGTAAAAAGCAATATGAAACAAATGCCAAAGCTATCAATACTTTATTGGGAAGTTTGTCACAATCAGAGTTTGTCAAAGTCATGCAGCTCAAATCAGCCAAAGAGATCTGGGACAAAATCGTTTAGAGCTATGAAGGAGACTCTTAGATAAAACATGCCAAGCTTCAAACTCTCACAATTCAGTATGAAATTCTTAAGATGCATAGTGATGAGAGTATAGCTAGTTACTTCTTACGTATACATGAGGTTGTTAATTGTATGAAGAATCTGGGTGAAGAAATAAAGGAAGTTACCTTTGTTGAAAAAAATTTGAGATCCTTGTCTGCTAAATTTGAATCAATAGTGTCTGCCATAGAAAAAACAGGATCTGCAGAACATCACTATGACACAGCTTCACGGAATCCTAACTGCTTTTGAGATGAGAAAAGGAGATCCATCAAATATGAGAGACGCTGCATTTAAAACTTCAGCAAAAGGAAAGAGAAGGAAGAACACAATGAGTTAGGACACATTTCAGAAGAAGAAGATGAGGTAAATTTTGTCAAGAAGCTTCAATGGGGTTTTGGAAGGTTTAGAGGTAAGCTACCTTTCAAATGCTTTGCTTGTGGCAGAGTCGGTCATTATGTTGTTAGATGTCCTCATAAAGATAAATATGAAAAGGGAAAGGAATATGAAAAAGGGAATAGGAAACAAATTGTGAATAGAAGGAGATACTATACTCATGAAGATAGCGATGGTTTATTTAATAGTGATGAAGATGAAACTAGACAAGATTACAGATTACAAACTTCTCATGGCTTATGATAACGATGATTTTTGGGATAGTTTATAAGAGGATAGTGATGGTTTATCTAATAGTGATGGTTTATCTAATAGTTATGATTATAGACTTCTCATGGCTTATGACGATGATGATTTTTGGGATGCTTTAAAAGACGAAAACTTTCATGAAGAAATCTCTAAACTCAAAATATGTTTAGAAGAAAAGAACATGATCATAAATACCTTGACATACCAACTTGCTAAAAAAGAAAAACACTATGAAAAACTAGAATGTGAAATTGTGGGTCTAAGAAAAGATCTTGAGAAAAAAAAATCTCTCAATCTTAGATTTGCTAAAGGATCAGAAACTTTGAATGAAATTATCAAAGTTCAGTGTTCTCCTCTGATAAAGACAGGTCTTGGATATACTGAAGAAGCATCTAAATCAAAGAAGTCGTCAACCTTCACCAAAAGCTATCTTGATGCAGCAAAGACCAGTGAACAGTATGACAATCGTCAGCAAAGGCATAAAGCTGATCACCAAGTAAATCATACTCAATTTGCTCCAAGAATGAATATCAATAGAAGCCACAACCAACCTCAGGCAAATCATACTCAATTTGCTCCAAAGATGAATATCAATAGAAACTACAATCAACAGGTAAATAGATTCGATAGTCGCAGAAACTTCTTTAATGGGCAATGTTTTTCATGTCATAATTTTGGGCACAAAGCTGCTCAATGCGTTGCTTACAAAACCATCATGACTAGAGAAGCACGAAATCAAAGGAATATAACAGGGATCAATGAGAGTTCTTATAATAACTTTTCTCCTCTTGAAAATGAAATAGAATGCTCAATCTGTAACAACTTTGGTCATGAAGAATTTGAATGCACAAGCAAATTTCAGCAAACACCTCAAAAGGAGCAAACACCATTAAATCCCAAGATATGGAGAAGGAAAGAATCTCAAACAGAAAAATGTGGCATAGCCTTGTCTGCAGAAGGACAAAAAAATCAGTGGTACATCGACAGTGGATGCTCCAAACACATGACAGGTGACAAAGAAACTTCACTCATATAATGCCTTAGAAAAGGAAAAGAATGTCTCATTTGGAAATGACACTCTAGCTATCATAAAAGGCAAAGTTTCTGTTTTCTTGAAAGAAAAGGTTAAAGCTAGAAATGTTATGTATGTAGATGGTTTAAAGCATAACTTATTGAGTGTCAGTCAAATGTATTATCAAGGAAATGAAGTGGTGTTTCGATCAAACAGATGTGTTGTTTGTGAGCTTGATACAGGAGAGACCATGATCAAGGTACAAAAACCCCAAACAACTTATACATACTCAAAGGAGGACAACAACAGTGTTATCTAAGCAAAAATGATGAAAATTGGCTGTGGCATAGAAGATTGGGACATCTAAGCTTTTCTCAAATAAGAAAAGCATGCAGACTCAAGGTTGTTCGTGATCTTCCAGATATCAGCATCCCAGAAAATACGATATGCAAACCATGTCAAATCGGTAAGCAAACCAGAGTTCACTTCATGGAAAAAGAAGGGTCAGCGAGTAAGCCTCTTGAACTTGTCCATACTGATTTATGTGGACCAACAAGGAAAAAGTCACCTCGTGGAGAAGAATACTTTATTTTGTTCATTGATGATTTTTCCAAAATGTGTTGGATAGGTCTTCTAAAGCATAAAGATGAAGCATTTGAAAAGTTCCAAGCCTTCAAAGCTTTGGTTGAAAATGAATCAGATCAATAAATCAAATGCCTCAAATCTAATCGAAGAGGGGAATTTATATCGGATGAATTCTGACTTTTGTGAACAACATGGAATAAAAAGGCAATTCTCCACTGCAAGAACTCTTCAGCAAAATGGTGTGGTAGAAAGGATGAACAGAACAGTTCAACAAATGGCTCAAGCTATGCTAGATGAATCTGGAACTCCTGTAACCTTCTGAGGTGAAGTTGCATTCCATGTCGTGACTATTCTCAACAAAGCAAATGTTCGGGTAAATAGCACTCGAACTCCACATGAACTTTGGTATGGTAAGACTCCTACTGTAAAATACTTTAAAGTTTTTGGAAGCAAATGTTTTATCAAAAGGACTGATGAAAAACTTGGTAAGTTTGAACCCAGAGCAGATGAAGGTATTCTTCTTGGTTATTCTTCCAGAAGCAAAGGATATAAATGTTATAATAAAAGACTTGGGAAAATTGTTGAAAGCATTGATGTTGTAGTGGATGAAGCATGCAGAAATCCAAAACAGATAAAATCAATAGAAGATTATGACAATGAGAAGATGGGGATTACTTTCCCACATCAAATGAAAATTATATTGAAGAAGAAACCAATGAAGCACCAAAAGAAGATATAATGGTAGAAGAAAAGACTCCATCTAGTTATGTTCGCAAAAATCATCCAGAAACTCAAATTTTAGGGGAAAAGGAGGTAGGTGTACAGACAAGAAGAACTATTACAGGGACCTCAAGCTATCTAGCTCTATTATCCTCCACTGAACCTCAAAATGTAAATGAAGCATGCAAAGATGAATGTTGGGTCAAGGCCATGGATGAAGAATTTGAGCAAATCGAAAAGTATGATACTTGGGAATTAGTTCCTAGACCTCATGATAAAAATATTATAGGAACTAAATGGATATTCAAAAACAAGTTGAATGAAAATGGAGAAGTCATTAGAAACAAGGCCAAACTTGTTTGTAAAGGGTATGCTCAGACTTGAAGCCATAAGGATGTTTCTTACTCTTTCCAGCGTTCAGAAATTCAAAGTATACCAAATGGATGTAAAATCAGCCTTCCTTAATAGAGATTTAGAAGAAGAAGTTTATATTGAACAGCCAGAAGGATTCATTCTTGGAAATGATGCAAAACTTGTATGCAGACTCAAAAAGTCTCTCTATGGTCTGAAACAGGCTCCAAGGGCCTAGTATTACCGCCTTGACAAATATCTACAACAACAAAGTTTTACAAAAGGTTCTGCAGATAGCAATCTATATACAAAGATTGAAACTGATAAATTGCTAATTATTATTGTTTATGTTAATGATATCATTTTTGGTAGCAATGAAGAATCCATGAGTCAGAATTTTGCTTCAGTAATGCAACAAGGATTTGAAATGTCCATGCTTGGTGAACTTACCTATTTTCTTGGTCTACAAGTTCAACAAACTAAAGATGGTATTTTTCTTTCACAAACCAAATATCTCAAACAGATCTTGAAAAGGTACCGAATGGAAGATTCTAAACCTGTATGTACCCCAATGGTAAAAGGATGCAGTCTCAGCTCAAATGATGAATCAGAAGCAATACATCAACCAACTTACAGATCCATGATTGGCATTCTGCTTTATCTAACAGGTACCCGACCTGACATCATGCATGCAGTAGGAATAGTTGGAAGATTCCAAGCAAATCCAAAGGAATCACACCTTCAGACAATCAAAAGAATTTTCAAATATCTTCAAGGAACTTAGGACTTTGGACTATGGTATCCTAGAGATGCAGATCTTACTCTTCATGCATATACAGATGTAGATTGGGCAGGAAGTGTTGATGGTAGAAAAAGCACTAGTGGTGGTGCATTCTATATGGGTTCCAGGTTAGTGTCTTGGTTCAGCAAGAAACAAAGTTCAATTGCTTTATCTACAGCTAAAGCAAAATATGTGGTTGCTGCATCTTGCTACACACAACTACTTTGGATGATGCAAACTTTGCAAGACATTCAAATCACATGTACTCCACCCATCTTCATTCTGTGTAATAATACAAGTGCCATCAGTATTTCAAAGAATCCAGTCATGCACTCCAAGACCAAGCACATACCCATCAAATACCATTTTCTACGAGAACCAAGTGCTTGAACAAAAGGTCAAATTGGAGTATGTTCCCTCCAAAGAATAGGTTGTTGATATATTCACTAAACCACTTCCCAGAGAAACATTTGAATATCTCAGACAAAAGCTGGGAGTAGTTGCTACATCATCCTGCTGTTAAAATCCGGTTTTTCAGAAGAAAGTTATTATACACGTGTTTCATGAAGTATAGTCGCGTATACACGCAGGTTTCGGTGGCTGAAGAAGCGTATATGTTTTTCTGACAGGAAAAACAGTGGGTCAGACTCTGATATGGGTGCTCTGTCTGATATTGATGATTACAATCTAACGATACGCTTTGTTCATTAATTTTTATCTGACTGACAAAAGATGCCTTGATTAATGACTTGTTAACAATGCACAGGTAGCACAGGTTCAGGGGGAGCATTAGCCTTCACTCGCATTCTGCATTGTTGGCATTATGGTTGCTAAGTCCAGCTATGGCTTCAGATATTTATACCTTTTGTTGCTTAAGTCATGCAAAAGTCTATGGTGTGATATGACTTCTCATACATTTGAAGGAGTCCTATTGGACAAATGATGTAATTTGTATCCCCACTTTGCATGGGATGGATGATGTAATATTTATTGTATTTCTGTCATGTATAAACAATTGGTATATCCCCACTTGGTTGGGTGGATGAGTCAAATTTGGTGCATCCCCACTTGGTTGGGAGATTGATGTATGTATGAGTCATTGGTGATAGGAAGGTCATACTCACTTAGTCAAGTTATAGAGTCATGTTATTCTTTTGAAAAATATTTTTTTGTAAATGCTCAAGGGGAGCATGGACTTCGCATGAATGGTTTAGTGCATCTCAGCGTGTACAAAGGGAGAGCTTAATCAAAGAATTCAGCATGTACTCAGGGGGAGCATGGACAACATAATGTATATCAAAAGGGGGGAATATCTTGGTCCACCCTTTGCCCTTGATGTCAAAGGGGGAGAGTGTCTTGGTGTTGTTGTTGCCATCAAGTCCAAAGGGGGAGATTATTGGCATTATGATACAAGTGTTGTCCTTGATGGCAACTCACATAGATGACAGTTCTCTGTGCAACATGTTAACAACAAAGGATTATAGATCAGACTCCAAAGATTGAAGAAAGAGAGGTATACGCCAGTTCACCTTGTAAAAGTAGCGTATACACGCGGGAACACAGATCAAAAAGAGCGTATATGTATACACGCACTTTGACAGAAGAAACAGCGCGTATGGGATGGAAAATCAAGGTTTTTGTCCAAGGTATTGGTCCAAGGTATTTGGTCCATGGTAATGACCCTAGGTATTTGGTCCAAGGTATTGGTCCTAAGTGGTTTTGGTCCAAGGTACTGACAATTGGCCTAAAGCTATATAAAGAGAAGAAGATCATAAGGCCAGGTGTGCAAGCAATAAGATTATAAGGAATACTTCTATCTGAAGTATATTTTATGTTGCAGGGTTATCTTTAGGACTAGATCTGAAATATTCATGTGCACCTTGAGTTCAATATTGGATCAGGATCATGAGATCTGAAATGGCTTATTCTCTGATATTGGTTGAGACTAGATCTGATGTTTTGCGCCTGTTTTATTCGTTATCTATCATGATCTGGGTTTGTCTGAAGTCTAAAATTGCAGCAAAGTTTTGAGTCAATATTTGTAGATCTATACGCAGGTTTGTCTCAACCAAAGAGCGTATACACGCAAGTTCTGTTCTTTCAAGTAGTGTATACAAAAGAAAAGCTTCCTTTTCAAATCTAACTGATCTATCTAATCAAATTTTGTTGTTTTACTGTTGTCTGTCAATGAAGTCTTCTTAGATCTGAATGTAAAACTAAATGCATAAGGAGGCTGGCATTTGGTTGATTGGTTGTATAAGTGAGAAGAAGCGATCTTTGTCCCTGCCTGCGTAAAGCTCCATAAGTTGACAGTAGATATTCAGTATATTGTTGGTTGGTGCAGACTTGATTCAAAAGTTTATGTTTGCAGTAGTTTTGAAGGTATACACAGGTTTGATTAACATAAGTAGCGTATACATGCAGTTTGGGTTCAGCCAAGTAGCGTATACACTCTAATGCAAGATTTTTGAGGTTACAGCTAGTTCTGAATAATGATGCAAGGTTCTGGGTACAGCACAGTGTTTTGATGTCAGTGATCTGATTGTTCAAATTAACTCAATGTTGATTGATGCAGTTTAAGTTTAAAAAGTTTTTGATGGGTCCAATATGAAAATTGGATCAAATGTGGCTTTCAGATTTTGGTGTTGTGATCCAGCAGTATCCAGTCTGAAAATTCATGAAACATGGTCCCTAGAAGAAGAAAGAAGGTCGTAGCCTTCTGTAGGTCGACACTTACGTACTAGTAAACATATTGGCTAGTACAAAAGCTAGGGGGTTGTAGTTCCCTTCCAGTAGAAGCTGGAAAACAAGAGAGGTTGTAGCCTTCTGCGGGTGAGTGCCTGCGTACTGGTATGAGTCTGCACCAGTACAAGATTGTAAACAGATTTTCTTATTATTAAAAGAAGACAGAGACGACAGCAGCAAGTGGTTTTCACCCACGTTGGGTTTCCACCTTAAATCTTGGTGTTCATGTGTGTTGCTTATGTGTGATGCTTTATTCTGCTTCCACTGCACTGTTTAATAAGTTACTGATGTACTAGTTTAAGATCAACACATGATAAATTGTCTAAATCACAAGTTCTCTAGATATACGTTGGTTTCTTAAATGACAGTTGCATGCACACGCTAGTTCACTTCACTGAAGTAATGTATACAAATATGTTTGGTAAATAAAATTATTGATCTAATAATACTGATTCACCCCCCTCTCAGTATTATTCCAACAAGAATAGCCTTCACTGCTTCAGGATAGTGTTCCTGGTGCCATAGGAAATCTTAGTCCAAACAACCCAAAGAATTCATCCTTCTTTGCCAAAAAACAGATAAGAAATGCCTCAGAATATTATGCTTCAACAAGGTAGAAAAAGGAAGAAGACTAGCTAGGGTGGGATCATCTCCACCGAAACTAATCAAAGGGGAAGGGGTCTTCAAACCCTCAGAGCCTCAGCTCAAAAAACATAGATATTCTAATTCAATCAATGATTATAAAATTATTCCCTCTCCTATTTATAGATTCCTTATGGGGTCCCTCCTCCTTATTTTAGTGTGAGGGGGTTACAATTTTAGCCCCCAATTCTGGGTTTTCACCCTAGTGAACCCAAATTTACCCAATGTTGCCCCAAAACATTGGATAATGTTGATTTGTGGGCATCTTGACATCTGCAGAAGGATTTCCAGGAGGGAAATCGAGACTTAGAGAGAGTCAGATCGAGAACTTCCAGGAGGGAAGTAGAAGAGCATCATGGCACTACACGGAGTAAGACCAGGACAAGCTGGGCATAGTGTCGAACTTCGCAATCTGGAAGGCCAGAATCTTATCCGTACTTGACAGAAATCGTGTCAAGAACATCGCCTTGAAGGTTATAGCTATCCCAGTCAACCCTAATGATAACGACAAGTACGAGGAGGCAATGGCGAGGGCCAAGAGCATCATCCTTGACGGGGTCAAGGACCATGTAGTACCACACATTGCTGAGAAGAAAACGGCATATGAGATGTGGGAGGCCCTCAAGAAATTGTACCAACATATTTATGTGTAGAGAAGAATGTTACTAGAGAATCAGTTGAGGTCATATCAGATGAAGAAGGGAGAACCGATTGACAGCTTCCTCGGAGGATTGAACGAGATCCGAGATCAATGGACTGCTATAGGAGCCACGCCGGATCAGGAATTGATGGTGAGGACGGCCCTGAATGCAGTCTCAGAAGACTGAGAGGTATTTGTCCAGAGTATACTAGGCAAAGGGACACTTCCACCTTGGGATGAGATGTGGGCCGCTCTTTGCCAAGAAGAGATCAGACGGCTGTCGAAAACAGGTAGCAGCAGCAAGGGTATCAAAGACAAGCAGGAGGAGGAAGATGTTGCCCTAACATTTGAGGGAAAGCAGGAAAAGCAGAAGAAGAAGGATCTCTCCAAGATCAAGTGCTTCCATTGTGGGGAGCTGGGTCATTATGCGACCCAGTGTCCAAGGAAGAAGAGTAAGGGAGAGTCTTCCGAGACTAAGGTAGCGCCAGCAAGGGCAGAGAAGGAAGTGTTGACAGACGATGACTGTGCCATGAGTGCACACACACCACTTGAGGGGAAGTGGGGAGACATCGAGCTATAGTCAGGGAGACTATAGGCAATGAGGGGCAAGATCCTCGATGTACCCAGCCTCTTGGATTAGACCTTGCTACGGGAGCCCTAAAGAGGAGTAGAAAGACTGGCTGAGTCGGGTAGAGACGAATGCGGATGGAGCGGCAGAGAGAGCTACAGTGTAGGAGTTCCGAGAAGCACGAGGCTAGCAGGTTGCAACAATGCGAGAGGCACAGGAGTGTTGCACCAATGCAGGATGGCACAAAGAGGTGTGCAACAGTGCGAGATGTAGGGAGTTGTTGCAGCAGCGCAGAGGTCAGAGAGGGAGCACTTGTCAGCGGCAGAGGGAGCTTCAGCATCAGAAGGGTCTCTAGCCCAACAGGGAGGTCAAAGTTGGGAGATTAGTTACTTACTTCTCAGTAACTGAGTTGCAGTGCAGCAGTGGGAAGCACGATGCAACATGATGAGAGGAGGTGCAGTGCGGATGCAGTGCAGGGAGAAAGGACCAGCAGTAGCACAGATGCAGAGGGAGTTGTCGTACAGATGCAGCAGTGGCAGTGGCAAAACCATGGGCAGCAGTACAGGATACAACAGTGCAGAGGATGGTGGGTAGCAGGGCTAGCATCAGCACAGGGACCGATGCCAGATGATCAGAGTAATACTCAGTGAGGAGTATTGCTAGAGCATAGTCCTCGCTAAGAGGGAGTGTTGATTTAGGGTAGCATCGAATGCGCTCTAGCCACGAAATTTGGTGGAGAGGTTGGGGCACATGAGATCTCCAATACCCAAAGAGGGTTTGGGCAGATTCTAAACAATTTAGGAGATATTAAAATAATTAATATTTTTAATGGAGTCCCTAAGTCTAAACTTAGGGAAATTAAAATATTAATGTGGATTAATATAAAACTGTGTTAGAATGATCCAAAAGACATAGATCAAGCCAGATCTAATCTTAGTTGTTGATTAGGGACTTAATCTCGACTATTGATATGTCAACGAGAAAAGTATAAGAGAGGGCTTGAGGGTCACTTGAAGAATACACCAGAGAGATCAGTCATTCTATTCTCTAGAGCGGGGTTTGCTAAGAGAGATAGAATCAGTGATCGAAGTTGCAGCTGAGGAGCATTGAGTACTTAGAGACAGAGAGGCAGAGATAGTATTGGGGAAGCAGTGCAATAGCCGGGGAGAGTGACGCAGTAGCAGCGAGAGCTCACGCAAGGCCACGCAGAGGTAGCCAGGAGCTGCACAGAGCTTCAGAGAGGCTAGCGCTGCTAATGCAGGGCCTCCTAAGGCCGACACAGACCCATCCGGAGTGACGCAAGGCCAGCGCTAGGCAAAGAGTGGCTGACGCAGTCCAGGAAGGCTGACATTGGGGTTTCTAGGGCAGATTGTAGCTGAGGAGCTGCCGGAAGGATTATCCGAGGTTTCAGCTGGGAGATTTGTCTCAAACTGAGAGGTATTACTGCGAAGAAAATTCTCTATTGGGTAGGCTAGTTTGGGCACCCAAATTGTACTCTAATATTGCTTAATAAGAAAACCCTCAAATAGCTGCACCGGTTTTCTCACATTGGGTTTTTCCGGGGACTTTGGTCCAAAAATAACGGTGTCATTTGGTGTGATTGTTTCTGTTTCCTTCAAATGTTGATCTGTAATATGTTGAGCATGCACTAGTGCTTATTTTCAGTATTTACATTGTAAATAACTTGTTAAGTAACGGAACAAGTAGGTAGGAATAAATCAGATAAAGTTCATGGAGGGTTTCTAACTAAGTAGACTTAGAAACATCAACAGATAATGGGTTCCCCCTTTTATCATTGACTATAGCCTATTGGGTTGGATAAGCTACTTCGTCCTCCCTTGGGCAATTAATCAATGGGGAACATTTGATTTTCCAAATAGAGGTCATTCTACCACTGATTTATAGGAAGGTTACCATGTACCTAGAACTAAATTGTTTGTTGCAGAAGGTCCTACCATGGAGTTGTAGAGGGCACAACCTGCATTAACTAATGTTTTGGTTGATGATAGTATGCTTGAGTTGGAGACAGATCACAATTTTGTTGATTTGTAGGAAAACCCAAATGTTTGGTTAAGTAGAAATCGCATCTTGCACCTTTTGTTCCATGGGATCATGATTCCAACATCAACATCTTCATCATAGAGATGGGAAGATAGAGATAGGAAGATTTCATCCAAGGGTCAAATTTCTTGGTAAGGTGCAATGATGCTTATAGATTTTTCTAAGAGGCAGAATTTTGGACCAATGTTTACTACCAAGCTTGTGTGGTTGGACAGATGAGTGATCATGGCAACATTTGAAAAGTGCTTGAGGACTTCATATGGATATGTGTCATCAAATATGCATTCATAGCATGTTCCTCTTTATTCTTGATTGATTGGTTGGCTGCTATCACAGTCTCTGGTGGATTATTTTGTTGAACAATCTTGTTGGGATGTTGGCATCTTTTGCATGCTGAATAACTGGATTACAGGCCTTGTATGTGAGTTTCATTGACCATTGTGATCCCTCAACCTATGATTTAAGGGGGATGTTGTATAACTTGTTGGGATGTGTAAGCCTAACTTGATGACATGATGGCAAGCAGAAGTTGAAGAAGTGGGTGAAGGCCTAGGGACTGCTCATATTAGTGATAGATCAAGGAACTGCTTTTCGATACATAGCAATAAATCAAAAGGGCTTTTTGAAAAGATAAAACAAAAAAACAAAAAAAAATATATATATATATATATATAATATAATATAGATTATTTTGTTATTGCTTTTGTACTTTCTTTATAGCTTTATAATTGGCTATGGTCGATGCCCTTCTTGCATGATTTGGGAGCATTTATGTTTGCAACTTCCATGATTGAGTTTGCTTGGTTGATAGCACTATGTTTTTGGAGACAATTCTTGACAGTTCTTTTTGGGAACCCAGTTCTAACCATCTGTAAATGGGCTCTTGTTGCTTCACTTTTGTCTGTGGAAATGTTTGTTAGGTTCAAGTTCTAAAGAACTCTTTGTTAGGTCCCCAATGCAGAAGCTAGAGGATGATGCAGAGAGTACTACTAATGATTAGGATCCCAATACAGGGGATGATTTTGATGATGTGAAGGTAACTATCATGGCATATGTTTATGCATCCAATTTGTGTTCTTCAGTTTATCCATAAGCACTGATACATTTGATTGAAATCCTGACAACTTGGCACACATTAGCATTTTTTTGTGGACCTCCAATGTCCCAGGTCCTTGAGCACTAACTTGAGCTGTTCTCTTCCTCTCTCCGCCCTCAACTGTCTTTTCCTAGAGATCCCAATGTCCTAACTCTCTCCCTCAAGTTACTGTAGATATCGGGGATATCACCATAAGGGGATTCTATTGCACTGTTCTATCTGAAGATACAGCGAATGGATGCCCTTCAGCTGCTTATATCAATCAACAATAGGGACGCGAGGATTTGCCAACCCATCTTATCATGTCATGTCCTTTTCCAACCATTATAGCCAAGAAGGGAATTCCACTTTATCGGCTATAATAGTGAAGCAACCCCTGCCCAGACAAAGTGTTGGCATACAACTTCATAATAAATCCATCCTGACATCGTTGCAAGCTCAAGCAAGCAATTATTAATCCTTAAAATCCATGACTGATCCCAATTTACTCGACTTCCAACTGCCTTGAGGTTACTAAAACACCTCGGTTAACCACTCTACGAGCTGCCTTTTATATTTCAGGTCTTCGTTCAAATAGACTTTCCTAAAAGAGATCTACTTTCCTCCAGCTGGGCATGCAAAGTCCAGCCACCTATTGCTCACTCATTTACATGGAGCCTATGAATGTATTTCATGCTATTTCAGATGAGAAGCACATGATGACACTCGACTTCCTGGAGCTGGTTGACTAAATTACCATGATTAATGGGAATCTTGGTTGAGTTAGCCCAAGGGTGTATTGTCTAGCTGTAAGCAGCAAGGTGACCACGCTTGTATTAACACAGAGACCTGGGTTTAAACCACCACGAATAGATGTGAATGAGGACAGGTGCAAGTCCTGGATAATTTTGATCACAGAGAAATTCTATAACACAGCAGCTTACCTAAAGAGACAGTTATAAGCAGTGTTTCCCAACAAACAATAAAATTTAAATAACTTGGTTCAGTTGGTCATACATTCTATGTATGTCAAGCTTTTGGTGACATGTTTTGTGAAAGGGGAATATTTGTTTTGAAAATCTGTATAGGCATATTTGTAGAAAATGGTACTTTGTAGACTGAATGTATGAGAGCTGTTAGAGCCCAATTTTTGGGAATTAACAGCCCTCAAGGGAATCTGAAGTGATATACAACGCAGTGTTACCAGACTCTTCCAAGCCTCAGTCTCCAAGTTCCACTCTACTGTTTGAGGAAACCAAGTCAAGTCAGCTCCTTTAAATCTGACTCAGCCTTGAGTCATACTCGTGATTTTGACTGATAAATATAACTCAGACTCACAAGTCGAAATCAATTCAGATTAACTTGGCAAGTCTGCCCGTATATAAGACACTGGAGAAAAACAAAAGGAAAAACTCATTTTGCTTATATTTTGACCTGATTTCACAACAGAAAACCAGCATACCAGTCAACGTCCAAAACACATGGCCTTTTGTAATATTATAATATATAGTATCATTATACTTGTTTAAACATATAATCACATTTTTTGCAAATTCACACAGTTTAAACTTTATATTCAAAAATAATATTACACTATATAGACGCAAAAATATAATTTTTATTCAGAATTTTGATATATTTGGTATTTCTTCGTCACAGTCAAGTCAACTCCTACTCTTCCACCTGAACCGAATCACTCTTCAAATAGAGACTGTTATATTTGAAGTATACAGAGTACTACTAATCACTCCTGTTATCAGGAGAAACCCAGTAGATTAAGTAATTTCAGACTATCCTCTTATCAGGAATCCTCGCAAATTGGGCATAAATTCTACAATTTCTTAGTTCCTTGCAGCAATAATTGTCATATTCGTGTTGAGTGTTTTAAGCTTCTTTCAGTAAGTCTTGGGGTCAATTCCCGGGCTGGCTCCCTGTACTGTGTATCTCACTCATGTGTCTACTAAGTGAGGTGTTATAATCAGCATGGATAAGTTTACATGGGACACCATCCATAATTACATACAAGTTCCCAAAGGTTCTCTGTAAAGTTTTCCTTAAGTTTATATGGGGAGCCATACAGACAAGTTCCCAAAGGTTCCCTTTAAAGCTTTCCTTGGAAATAGATACTTATCATGTTACGGTCACAAAAATCATAACCCACGTAATAATAAAATAGTAAAAACTATCAGAGTATTGAAATAGGGATACTGATGTGGTATACTGAAAGAACTGGCATGACCAACAAAAATGAATTCTAAGTTTTTCATGGGCATAGCACTTCAAATGCTTGGAAAATGGTTTAAAACACCAATACTCCAACTCGCACAGAGATACCAGATTAAATGAAATCAAGATGAGATTTTGCGAGAATGAAAGGAAAATTAACCAATTTAAGAACGCAATCAACTGACCTTGAAAAGGTTTTCGCAGGGCACCAGGATTAATGATGAATTCTGTGCCCCCCTTACATTACTGTCAGAGGACTTCAACCCCACCCGCAGTTTTATAAACCCTCCTCCTTCATGAAGAGCCGTAAATTGTACTCAATCGAAACAAAAACCCATACAATGCTGTCCATTGACTTGGCATTCACAGTCAAGTGTCGTGTCGACATTGTAACCTTCATATTATTATTCTACTCCATTCAAGTGTACTGTACCCCAAAAGCTGAGACGTCCGATGCTGTCGGGAAGTCGCATGTGAGCCCTTCGATGATAAGAGGATTACGTACGCCATGAGAGACGATCGTCTTGTCTGGCTGTCAAATTGGCTCTGCTTTCGGAAGCGGGCCCTCCAAATTGTTATGCTCAATTCGCGATCCAATGCATTACCTACATATGCATATGGATTCTTAATTCAAGATTAAATGATAAGTACATATAGGTACGAGTTTTCAATGGTTAACTTTATTTTTAATCTTGTGAGTTAATATTTCTGAATTTCACCGTCATTAAGTTAAACAAAATTACATGAGACAAGATTTTAATGATATATACGAGCAAAAGTTTGAGATTTCTTTAAGTGAATGATATAATTTTATTTTAATCTAGTTTAAAAATAGAATAAAAAATTTAATCGAGTTTTTTTTAATGGTTTGAAGAAATAATTGTTTTTGTTTTCGTTAGTTTAATTACTTGTTTGGATGCCAAGTAATTAATAGCAGAAGTTATTGTAAGCAAGATAAAAAAGAATATTATTATATTTATAGCTATTTTTAAACATATTTTCTAAGTAGATTACGATGTTGAGTAACAAAATTATTTTATACATGGAATTGAGAAGCAAATCAACTTTTACATTAATCTTATTATAAAAGTAAATAAAATTATTTTGAGAATATAATATTAAAATCTATAAGTTCCCCAGCTATGGGTGATTAATATGAGGCGTGGTACAAGGGCGGCATTCCCACTGGGCAAGTGGCAGCCCAGACCCGCCACTTGTATGGTAAATAGGACGGCATGCCATCCCCGCAAGGTTATAATGAATGCAGCCCTTAACTTCTCTCTGCAGTCCGCCGTCTGCAGCACGATGGCGCTCCCGCGGCTCGTTTCTCCGGCGATTTGGTTGCAGATCTTCTGTTGGGTTCTGGTTATGGCTTTGGGCGCCTCAACGTGCCATTATAAGAGCTCGCCTCCGCTGGCTCTGTCTCATTTGAAGTCTTGGCCTCTGCTGCATTGGGTGTCTTGGCCTTTGCTTGCTCAAGGGACTCGGCCTCGGCCTCGGCCTTCAGCACAGCGGGTCTCTGTCTCTGCCTCTGGGAGTCTCGACCTCTGTCACAGGCTTACCAGCATCGGCTCTCCCTTTTGTCGTGGTAGCTCCCTGAGTTACATTTCCTCACCCCTCTGTGCTTCTATTGCCTTTCCTTTGTGGCTCTTTGTGCCGTCACTCACTACACCCCTCTGTGCTTCTATCACCTATCCTCTGTGGCTCTCGGTGCCTTTACTCACTGCGCCTTTGTTCACTGTACCCTCTTGGCTCAGTGTGCCTCCACTCACTGTGCCTCGGCTCTCTGCGCCCTCTTGGTTCACTGTGACTCCGCTCTCGTTGCTTTCCTGGCTCCAGCGTCACCTCACCTGGGATTTCAGCATGCCGCGTGAACGGCTTTGTCTCATCAGCAGAAGGGGAGGGTCTCAGGGTGGTTCTAGAGGGAGGGTTGTCCAACAGTGCTCCTCCAATACCACGGACTCCTCCTCCGAAGAAATTGAATCCCCAGTTACAAGGAGAGGCAGGGGAAGGGGTAGACGGAGGGCTCGTGCTGCGGCCTGTGCGCACAACACTCATCCATCCACCCGCTTTCGTATCCCCTGTACCCTGGACAATTCCACCTTTATTGTGTCTGTCAAGATTGAAAAGTGCGACAATTCGGCTCAACCCGGAGCCTCTTCGGAGCTTAGGCAGCCCACTCATGTCCACTGCCAAGGAATTCAGCCGGCGGAGAACTCTGGTGCGGTTGCGGGTCTAAGCGAGCCAGTTAAAGATGTTGTCCCACATTCAGACTCTAGAGCCTCAGACCAGTATGGGTGCAGGATCGTCGAGGAGCAACCTTCTACCTCTGTGGACGTATGAGCTCGCCTTCGAGTCTTTTTGGTCCAGCCAATGTAACAGGCGGTCGCCTCCATTGCTCACTGATGTACACACGCTAGTTTCAGTTCTCCGCCTTCTTCGCTTGGTGGTTTTGATAAGGTTATTGTCTTGCTTAACTATGTTCGGGTTAAAGTCTGTTTTCAATTTCGTCCATGCTTGGACTCAGCAAGGTTCTACCTCTGTTTGTAATACTTTCTGGGTAGTTTTTGATATAGATGGGTCGAGTCAGCTACCAAAACTCTGTCGGTCCGTTCCTGGTTATTTTTGGTCAAGTCAGTTCTAAGGGAAGTTTTGCCCTCCAATGTAAGTCCACTGCTAAATCCATAGTCAGTATGGAGAGATTTTTTGAGGCCTGCCTCGTTGTAAACTTTTTTGTATAATAATAGGAGTAGACAAATTTACAAAAAAAAAATATTAAAATCTATAAGTTATAAATAAATTAAATTGAAGTAATAAAACTTTTTTAAAAAGGGGAGGAACTGGGATTGAAATAATGGTGAGATACGACAAAGCAATTACGGTGTTTTCACCAAACGGTCCTCTGGTTCAGGTGGAGTTGCCTTAGAGGCCGTACGAAAGGGCAACACAACTGTTGGAGTTCAAGGGATTGATAGTGTAACACCTTCTTGATTGTGCGACGGGCGGGTGCCGGGCGACCGGGCGCGCACACATGATGGGCGTGCGACGAGCAGGTGCGACCAACCGAAGTGCGACGGGAGTGCGGAGGAAATGTGACGATAAGTGCGACGATAGGAGAGCGACTTGCGACACTTGTGAAATGAGCGTGGAATAAAGGCGACTTATACCTGATGATGCGTGGGCATTCATAGGGGCTGGCCGACGGTTCCTTGGCGAAGATACGGGTGTGCAAGCCACCGATAAGGGGGTCGGCTGGGCAAGCGACCACCCTTCAACCAAGCGTATATATGGAGGAGCGTTTGGAATTCATTTGGCATCAATCAACTCGCATCACTTGTGCTCTTCGCATAGGACAAGAGGAAGTGCGCAGTTTGGTAGAGGAGTGCGCATAGCTCATGCGCATAACTTGGTAAAGGCGCAGTTTGGTGTTTCTTTTGGACGGTCGAAGGTTGGCAAGGTGTGTCGAATGTTGGTTGCAGATTTGTGCAGGACTTGAGGTGGAGTTCTTGGTGTCTCGGGTGAGCACCCTCCTACCGTGCAAGAGTGGCACGAATGTTGTAAAGGCTGATTTATGCCTCGGTTGTAAAATTGACTAAGTATAGACTTGGAGTTTTGCCAAGTATACTTGATGATTGTATTATTGGAAAACTGATATAATATATTGTTGGGCAGACTTGTTCGGGAGTTGCCCCTCCCCTTTATATCGTGCAATTGTTGTTCTCTTTTATAATTGTTGTGGATAATGAATAAAGTATCGGTGTTCATTGATATAAAGGATAATCGATATTATACTTGGTTGAGAAACACAAACTAAGTACACGGTTGTGAATTAGGCGTAGTCCATGTGCACAAGTATTGTTAAAAAGAAAGTGTTCGGTGGTGCCGCACCTCGCCAGCATGGTTGGAAGACTACCATAGGCTTGGGGGCGTGACAGGTGGTATCAGAGCTCGGTTGGAGCTAGGTTGAGCTAGTAAAGCTCATGAAGAAGTATGATGACAGATACTTGCAGGTGAAGGAAGTGGTTTCACACTCAAGTGAAACAAGGACTGGTTCATTATGCAGGGGCCGGATAAGAGACTAAAAGGCAAGATGGTGGATGAACCTATGATAGGTGAGTCTAGCCATGGACTGGGTGAAGTCTTGAGGTACGAAGTGTTGGAACAAATGGGTCAATGGAGTTCTAACTGGGTTGCGATGAAGGCTGAGAACATGAAGTTTCAGGAAAGTTGTTCGGAACTAAGGAGGGAACTTGAAGAACTCAAGAGCCAATGCGGAAGTACGACAGATGTTGAACTCAAGGAACTTGATAAGGAGATCCAACGAAGTGGTCTTGGTCTTCAAGAGCTCTTTGATGAAAGAGCCCCTTTAAGGAAGAAGAGTGCCGTGGTGGAAGCCAAAATCAAGCAGATTGAGGAAGAGATAAAAAGGAAGCTTCTTGGAAAGAAGGTTGTTGTGATTGAGCAGGAAGAGCTCGACTACATTGACAGGCTGGGGACTTACTACTGTGACAATCCAGAGGATGTGCGAAAGCTTAGTTCTATGAGAGTAGTCAATGGACACTTGGTTGGTGCACTTAAGCAGAGGTCAATGAAGGACAAGCTTGAGGGAGCTCAAGCTAGACCAGGATCGGGTTGCCTAGATGAGCCAAGCAAGGAAGTGAAGTACCTTAAGAAGGAAGTCAAGTTGGAGCATGAGCCAATTGACTCTTCTGAGGCCGAATTCTTGAAGAAGGTTGCTAATATAAGACATAAGACAAAGCGGACAGAAGGAGGTGATGCCTTGAAGCTGAGTTTTGTGCAGGTGACCGTGAAGGGCAAGATATTTGCAGCTTTGGTTGATACAGGGGCTACTCATAGCTTCTTGAGTAGGAAGGCAGCAAAGTCTTTTGGGAAGAAAGCAAAGATGGAGAGGGAATTGAGTGCTTTCAAAGCAGTCAACTCTACCATGAAAGTTGTTATTAGTGTGATGAAGGACACTCAAATGAGAGTGGGATCGTGGTTTGGAAAGTTGGACTTGAGAGTTGCGGACATGGATGATCATTCTATGGTGTTGGGGCAAGATTTCATGAAAATTGCACAAGCCATACTGATGGTGGACCGAGACATTCTCTTGATCACAGCTAAAGGGAGAACCATGATGGTACTGATGAATAGAAGGAGTTGCTTGGGGTATAGACCGAGGATGAATTCTATGACTTTGTATCCCAAAGATCTGAATGTGAAGCAAAGAGGACTTGGGAGTATGACTCAAACAACGAAGGAAGGGAAGTTGATTGACTTCGTTGCAAGGGTGAGGAAGAATGAGGCAAGTGAGAGGGCAGTCTCACGAACCTTGAGACACTTGGCAGAGACATCTTCTACTGATGATCTTCATAATGGGGTTGCAAAAGAAGGGAGTCCTAGTACTACTTCAGAGGCAGCGGTTGATGAGGATTATGAGGGTAGAGATCCTGCTGGCATAGTGGACTTTTGCAGGTATGTTACGGGCATATATGACTTTCTGTTGACGAAGGACAAGCTCAAGGAGCTTGGGTGTACATGTGAGGAGATTGAGGCTGTGCATAGATACTTGAGGACACAACATCAATCTGACACATGGGTGGATGAGAGTCAGGGAGGAAACTTCCTGGCCCTCCTTTCTCTATAGATAACCTTGGAGATAGGTTGGTGTGGAGGCCTTGACAGGGAGGAACCACATCAACTTTACAAGGGGCCTTGAAAGGAGGCTTCTTTATGACAGATTGCAGACTTGGGTGCAGATGGCCAGATGTTGGGATGAGGTCTACATGGGTTGGACATCATGGATAACTAGTGTCATGGACGTCAGGTTGGAGATATGGAGCATGACAGTTATGCAGGGACATTATGTGGGAGCATGAGTAGAGGTGTCATTCATGGACATTCTATGGGAGTATGCCGAAGCAAAGGATGTTGTGCAGATGTTGTTATGACATGGAGATATATGAGCTAGTGGGGAGGTTGTACACTCTTGTGCAACTAAACCATGGCTTGATCATGTTGCAGATGGGATGGAGTTTCCATGGACCTGAGCATGGGTTTTGGATAGATTCTTGATGAGCCCGGGATGTAGCAGAAGTCAAGGGAAAGGCTGATGGTGACATAAAGATGTGCATTCTTGTGGTTTGGGCGTATGGTTGGACTAGCTACCCAACTAGTTCAAGTCATGAGGGGTACCAATGTGCAGAGGGATGGAACTATGGGGTCTACACTTGGCAGAGAGACTACATGAGGGGGACACATGATAGAGAGGTGTTCTCATGGAACACTTGACAGATTGATGAGATGTTGGCACATGGTGGAGTTGTGTTAACACTTGTTGATGGCAGATATACATATGGTGATGATGACATGGTGGTTGACACATTGTTGCAGTGGAAATGTAGCTTGAGTTGGGAGGACCAGCCTTCCATGGTGGAGAGCAACATGGGGAGATTGTGGCAGGTGGACAATGATCATGGACATCTATGACATACTTTGGTATGGACTATCTTAGTGACAGTTGGTTGCTGAGATGAGACATGGTGGAGATGGAGTCCTACATGTGTTGCAGGGATGTTTGCCATATGTGGAGGAGTTGACATCATGGATTTATACTTGGAGGATGGTATGTTGTCGAGGACGACAACGACTTCAGGTGGAGGAGGATGTAACGCCTTCTTGATTGTGCGACGGGCGGGCACCGGGTGACCGGGCGCGCACGCACGATGGGCGGGTGCGACCAACCGAAGTGCGACGATAGGAGAGCGACTTGCGACACTTGTGAAATGAGTGTGGAACAAAGGCGACTTATACCCGATGATGCGTGGGCGTTCATAGTGGTTGGCTGACAGTTCCTTGGCGAAGATACGGGTGTGCAAGCCACCGATAAGGGGGTCGGCTGGGCAAGCGACCACCCTTCAACCAAGCATATATATGGAGGAGCGTTTGGCATTCATTTGGCATCAATCAACTCGCATCACTTGTGCTCTTCGCATAGGACAAGAGGAAGTGCGCAGTTTGGTAGAGGAGTGCGCATAGCTCGTGCGCATAACTTGGTAAAGGCGCAGTTTGGTGTTTCTTGTGGACGGTCGAAGGTTGGCAAGGTGTGTCGAATGTTGGTTGCAAATTTGTGCAGGACTTGAGGTGGAGTTCTTGGTGTCTCGAGTGAGCACCCTCCTACCGTGCAAGAGTGGCACGAATGTTGTAAAGACTGATTTATGCCTCAGTTGTAAAATTGACTAAGTATAGACTTGGAGTTTTGCCAAGTATACTTGATGATTGTATTATTGGAAAACTGATATAATATATTGTTGGGCAGACTTGTTTGGGAGTTGCCCCTCCCCTTTATATCATGCAATTGTTGTTCTCTTTTATAATTGCTGTGGATAATGAATAAAGTATGGGTGTTCATTGATATAAAGGATAATTGATATTATACTTGGTTGAGAAACACAAACTAAGTACACGGTTGTGAATTAGGCGTAGTCCATGTGCACAAGTATTGTTAAAAAGAAAGTGTTCGGTGGTGCCGCACCTTGCCGACACGGTTGGAAGACTACCGTAGGCTTGGGGGCATGACAGATAGCATCATGTTGGATGTCGAGAGAAAGTCCATGGCTAAGCTTGAAGATTTCAGAGTAAGTGGCATTTTAAGTGAACAGGAGCAAGATCAAGAACAAGAGTGGGTCGAAGAAGACGAACCTGGCATCTGCGTTATCATTAGCTTTTCTCCTACTGGCTCAAAGGAAATTAGGCGTGTCAAATTCAACAAGTTTTATGCAGTTTTCCTTCTTCTTGAAAATGAAAATGGGAAATGGATTATGTCTGAAGTTTTTGATAGCAGGGTATGCCAAAACCTCATCCTGAAGAAGGCGTTGACAATACTAGCAGCTCCATGCCAGATTCACACTCAATGTATTGCATGCATAAGTGATCAAGATCCAAGTCTTATTGCATGGTTGTGGGTTCTCTTTTATCAGATCATAACCCAGGTAAAGCTTCACGCTTGTATTTGGATAGAGGTTGAATTGGATTAGTGGGGTCTGAATCAAATACGCTCCAGATCTACATCTCGGGCTTTTTGATAGTAATGTTTTAAAACTCCAACTCCAACTCCGAATCGGTATCGACTCAGCCAGCTCGATTTCAATGACTCGGTTGTTGTAAAAAATACATTAAATATTTATTTTTTTAATAAAAAACATAATTTT
>APFE031101856.1:270913-307676 GCA_000404065.3 Pinus taeda
AAGAAGAAGAAGAAGAAGAAGAAGAAGAAGAAGAAGAAAAACTATTAAGAATTTGAAAATTGAAATTTTTGTTTACCTGGCTCGTTTGCGTCTCTTGCAATCTTTGTTAGGTTCTTCCCAAAGGTACCCAAGGCATTGTTGAAGGTTGTGACATGTCGGTGTATCTCCAGCTGATCAGACTCAATGGGATCATGTGATCAATGCAATCAATCAGTCCATCTCTGACCTCCCCCCCAAAGCTCCTGACTCCTTAGCTTTATAATGATACTGTGGGTTCAAAAAATACCAAGCTGCATGTATAGGGAGATGGAGTTGATTGTTCCATCTTTCATCAATGATTGCCCAAATGAGCCCATACTTTGCCACTCTATCCTTGTATACCGTCTTTATTTGCTCCTTTGCTTGATCCATAGCCTCATAAACGAAGCCCATAGCCAACCTTTCCCCATCCCCCAACCGCAACACCTTAACTAGTGGCTCAACAAGCTTCACAATCTCTGTCGCCTTTCTCCAAAAAAGTTTCTTCATAGACTTTCGTTTTCAATTCTTTGCCTTCCGGTTTGTTAGACCAATTGCTTTGATTCCATTCATCACTGGAAAACATCTTTTGCAAGTTTCTATGTTGGGAAAGCACAGATTGCAATGTCAAAAAATGAGTAGCAAATCTAGTGATGGCAGGCCTAATAATATCCTTACCCCCAGTGTGTTTCCTCATGAGGCTCAAAATCAATGAATGATTGTAGATCAATTTTGTTATGCTTTTGGCATGATCTACAGTGTTTTTGACCCAATCTATTTTTCCAATATCCTCAAGCATGAGGTTTATGCAATGTGCAGCACATGGGGTCCAAAAGATGGTCTTGTGTTTTTCCTCTAGCAGTTTACCAGCAAGAACATAGTTAGAGGCATTATCTGTGATGACTTGAACAACATTAGCCACGCCCACCTCCTCAACAACCTGATCCAATAGCTGAAACAACAAGTGGCCATATTTTACCTTATCAGATGCATCAACTGATTTTAAAAACATGGTTCCCCGTGGGCAGAAGACAAGAAAGTTTATGATGGTACAATTTCTTTGATCAATCCATCCATCTGACATGATGGTACATCCTGTTCTTGCCCACGAGTCCTTGAACTCTTTCAAATACTCATTAATTGATTGAATTTCTTTCTACAAACGATACCCCCTTAGCTCATGCATAGTAGGGCCTTTGAAGCCTTTTCCAGCAGCATGTATGGCATCAAACATAGGCTCAAAATATGGTGAACGAAAAGCATTAAAGGGGATATCAGCATCATACCACCATCTAGCTATATACTCACAAGCAGTCTCCCTCAATTCTTTCTTCCAATGGTAATCTAAAGTGGGCTACATTTGACTTTTACAAACTTGAGGACCATGTGCATCTGATGGAGAGGAGGGAGTGAAATAACTTTTGATAGTCACATCACCCTTTTTCATTCTACCCTTTCCCTTATCTTGAACAGAACCAAAAGAGGGAGGAACATATCGGAAAGGGTTGGATATATCAATTTGAGGGATAGAGGAAGAACCCTCAAAATCTTAATTGGGGTTGGTAGCCATCATTTTTTGTATCTCCCTCTTCCTCCCAATTTCAGCCTCTATTTCTCTTTGTCTAGCCTTATCTTCTTTAAATTTCTCAAAGCTAGCCAACAATTGCTTCCTAATCTCCCCAATTTCTAGTGAGGTACATGGAGTAATTTGGCCTCTAATCCCTGCCAAGTGTTGTTTGAGCCTATTAATGCCCACAGGACCTTCCTAATTTTCCTATGGAAAAATTTGCATTGCATTTGACTATCAACCATTTCAACATATGCCCAATCAGGATCTCTCGCTCTAGGTGCCGTTTTTTGACTAGGAAATGAAAGCAAACAATCTGAAAATGAAAAAAAAAACCATTGATTCAATGTTCATTTCTTTGACAAAAAACACTCTCTAGGCTTTCTAGATATGCACCTAAAATTTAATAAGCAAAAACAAATTTGTAGAGGTGAAAAAAAATACCTCCAAGCACAAACTGCCTCCTCAAGCTTGCTCCAAGAATCATCTCCTCAATGCTGCTCCAAATGGCTGCCCAAGAAGCTCCTCACTCTAGCTACAATGCTTGCCCAAGATTCCTCACTGCTGCTCCAAAAACAATCTCAAGAACTGCTCACTAACTCTCAAAGAAGTTCTCACTCAAATGCATGAGATGGTTGTGAGAGAATGAGAGCATTTGAATGTGTTAAATAGGGTTTGGGAGGGGGAAATGGACCCCAAATAACATTTAACTAATTCATAAAACACATTGGAGTCCAAACCAATCAGCAAACACTTCAAAATTTCATTAAGAAAATGACAAATCATTGTTTTGATGGGGTTACGGGCCGCAGGTTATGACTCGGCCGAGTCAATACGGAAACGGCCGAGTGGCCGACTCGACCTCCTGAACCGTTTCCTCCACCGAGTCACAATTTTTGGCATTGAAATGGATCAACTTGGCCGTTTCCGTTTCGAATCAGCCAAATTTTAAAACATTGTTTGATAGATACCTACATACATCAAGGATCTAATTCATCTTGCATGGCGAAGAGCCCCCTCCTCTCATAAAAAAACCTAGATCTACCGCTTAGGTCCATATCCAAATGAGAGACAAGTAGAAGGGAGGTCACAAGGCGCAGATCCAAATGTGGAGGAGCTATATCAGATTCTTATCAAAACTATTACTAGGAAATTAATCCTGCTAAGGGTTAGGGGAACAGATCTAATGATAGATCTAAAGCAGAGAGCCCAACATATCATAAGTATTCCTACTCCATTACAAAGTCTGACTTTTTCAGGGAAAGTGTTGCAAGATGTGGTCCATTTGAAAGAGTAAGGTATTCAAAGGAATTTTGTCATCATCTTGAATTTAAGACTGCAAGGTGGTGCCCCAGGAGTAAGATTTCCACCTAGATCATCTTCGGCTGGCAAGGGTCTGGCTCGTTCAAGGATGCATTGAGAGCGAATGTTGCCACACAAGACAAACAAAACCCAAATCTGACAATCCCATGTCCGTACATTGTAAAGAAGATGGAGAAATCCCCAGATATGTCCATAGAATTACCAGAAGTGGTATTTTCACTAATTTGAAAGCAAAAGTTATCATATGTCGATTTAATGGTTTTTGGCCCAAATATGAAGATCTAAATGAGTGGATCTCCTCAATTGGACCAGAGATTGTGACATTTATCTATGTGCAAAAGGATTTTTTGTGGTTCAGTTTGATAACCAAAAAGACTTTGATTATGGCATAAATGAAGGACCATGGTTTTGGGGAAGGGCGGGTCTCTTTGTAACCCCGTGGTTTCCTAGTTTGGATGCCAACTCAATGGTGGTTACAAAAATGTTGGTTTGGGTAAGTGATCCAAGAGGATCTCGAGACACTAAGGGGATAGATAAGGCTCAAAATTCAAAATGGTAGAAGGGAGAATTTGGTGGCATCAGTTGAGAGGGCTCGTCTTCCTGATCGCGATGGTGCGAACGGTTCATCAATTTGAGCTCATATGCAAAAGATAGAGCTCTTCAAAGATTGGTATGGCAGGGGAAAAATGGGGCCCACAGTGCACCACAAGGCATCCCAGTCAGCACGTGGGACCCACATGGCAGCCTTCAAATCTTGATACTTAGCATCCCTCCAGTGGCCTTCTAAACCTACACAAGAGAACAAAAATCATTCTTGGTTAAATAACTATATAACAATCTTGTTTTATAGTTATTAAAATAACTATATAAAAAATCATAAAATCCAAAAAAAATAATTACATTTATAACCATAGTCAAAAGTTAAGATAATATGGTTATATCGTATACCATATTACACTAACTTTAATATACAACCGTTATGGTATATGGTTATATCAAAGTTCAACGTGGAAAGGTTCAAACATAACAAAACTATACATTGTTATAACCAACGCATGGTGGGAGTATATTATGGTTACATAAACCATATTACCAAAACATCATATAACCGTCGTATATGGTGGAGTATGGTACAAGAGGAAGCCATATAAAGTTAAACACAACAGTTAACGAAGGTACGTTGGGGCTTGGGTAGGCGGCCACGTAGGTGGTCCCCCCACCCAAAGCCACCCACAATGAAACATGTTAAAGCGTCAGTTTAAAGCGGGTCCCGTAAGTACGGGCCCAACCCCGCGACGAAATAAATATATATATTTATATAATATATAATATATATATATATATAAATATGGTTGTTAACAACTATACGGTTGGGGTTTGTAAAATCATATATGTTATTTATATATGTGTTAAAAATAAAACGGTAACAACTTTTTATGATAAGTCCGTCAATACCTTTATAAAAACATAAGATTTTTGTCAGCAAAGGGAGAGAGTATAGGTACAACAGCCCAAGCACGAAAACCGAGACAGAGGCAGTGGAACCCTGAGCATTCAGAAAAAACTGGTGGAACCATGTTTGGCTGAATTTTTGCAGGAGGGTGATTTTGGTCCAGTCTTAAGATTGGGCAAGTTTTATATCGATTTTACACCTCTCGGCGACAGGAATTTGATGGTGGTATCAGTTTCTGCAACAAAGCTCTCCAATTTTCGGGCATTTTTCAGCATGGAGGTATAACGCTCCATGTTTTTAACTGATGAATGTAAATTCTTTGATGCCATTTTTAATAAATGAAGGCCTCCCCATTGATCGAGCAGGGCCCGGAGATGTAGTTCAGGAGGGATGAACTCCGTTATCAAGTTCTTGTCTTCTTGTCTTCTTATGCTCTCATTCTTCTTTCTCTCACATGTGCACATTTAAAGTTTCTATTTGGTTAAGCTACAAATTGTATATGTAATTCTTTTAATGCATTCTTTAAACAAAAGATAACCTGGATCAAGTGGTATCAAAGCAGGTATTTTTAGATGTGAATTGCATGTTTGTATGCTAACGAGAAATAGGCTCCGAAGAGGCGAAGGGGAGTTATAGTCTTTCGATCTCGAGGCAGGGCGTGCACATCGAAGGAGAAACATGGCAGATGAAGAGGCTCGGTATGAGGAGGAGCTCAGTTTTCGTAAGACTTTCTATATGATGGAAAATCGTGTTGAGAAGTTGTTCTCAAAGCTCGAAAAACTAGAAAATGCAGAGGGGAAAACTCCAGAAGGACAAGGTTCAGTACATGGAGATGATGATGGAGGAGATCCACCTCCTTCTCCTTCCACAAGTGGAAGTTCTTCCTCTTCTTCTCACCATCATAATAATCAAAATTCAAAAAATGTAGCCAAGAAGCCCTTTTTAAAATTAGATGTTAAATTTGATCTCCCCATGTACAATGGTGAAAGAAATGCAGAAAAGCTTAATAATTGGATTAGACAGATTGAGATCTACTGCAGAATTCAACACATCGTGGAGGATGAAGCAAAGATTCAGTTGGCCTCTTTGCGATTAACCAGCACCGCTTTCGTTTGGTGGGAGAGCAAGGTACAAAGCAGTAAGGATATGGGTAATCTTTATTCCTCTTGGCCTAATTTCATTTCTGTATTAAAAGCACAATTTTATCCGTTGGGTTACATGAGAAAAACTTTAATGAACTACCAGTATTTAAGGCAAGGCAAAGGTCAGGATGTTCAGAGTTTTACAGAAGAATTTAGGAAGCAAGCACTAAATTTGGGTATTTCACTTGATACACCTGAAATTGTAACTAAATACATTGGATCATTACATAATTATATTAGACATTCATTGTTATTGTCTGAACCAACCACCATTGATGTGGCCAATGTAAAGGCTATTCACATTGAGAACAGGGGAAAATATGACAAAGATGACCAATCAAAGATAATGGCCGCAGTCAAGAGAAGGGGAGCAAAGCCCTCTTGTACCCATTATGGGAAAGAGGGGCATGATGAAGATAATTGCTGGAAGCTACACCCTGAGCTAAGACCTGAAAGGAATGACAAAAATGGGAAACAGAAGGTTGTCACTGCCGTACAACAAAGCCAAGATTCCGAGTTAAAGGAAGATGAGAAAGTCACAGCTACAGGATTTGCACGAGGTAGGCCCGTTGACTTGGGGCCTAACTTCGGTGATGAGATGAAGTTTGCAGCCCTGGGGTTCGCGACAAGAGGACCCATAGATTTGGGGTCTGATTCTGGTTAGGAATCAAGGATTTCAACCAGGACACTTCCCTCAGCAGGACGTCAAGAACTTGAAGAAATTAACCACCACATCCAAGCAGAGAATGCGGAACTAAGGAGGCTTCTACAAGAGGCGAGGGATGAAAACCAAAGGTTGCTACACAAGTTGCAAGCCGAGGATGGGGCCTTGGAACAGCCACAACATAGCTATCAGGAGGTAAAAAGCGATTCTCCAATTTCATATGATTCTCATGATGATGAATTTGGTGCTTTTGAAAACCATACTACAAGGATTGGATCCAAATTAATGAAGAAAATGGGATATCAAGGAAGGGGCCTCGGCATCATAAGCCAAGGCATCATAAACCCCATCAAAGTCAAGGAGTTGCCGCACCATGCAGGAATCGGATACACCAGAAAGGAAGTGGGGGAAAGCTCCAATACAACTAGTAACCAGGCAACGACAGATGATGAAATTCCTTCCTCACAGTCCAGCGATAGTGAGGGCTCCATGAACAACTTTCGAAGAAACACCAAGGGGAAGCGCCCCAAAGCAGCGTCGAAAGTTTGGAGGAGAAAGAATCGTTGTAATCATTGCAACAAAGAGGGACACCAACAAACCACGTGTCCGATGCTCCATGTGTTGGAAACATCGCTAGAGGAGCTGAAAGATGAACCTGTTCAACAGATGAATCCGCACCATTCACGATGGTCCTTTTTTTTTAATTTTTTTTTTAGGGTAGTAGTTTGTTATGGCCACCATTGTAAATCATACGTTGCAATCTAAAAATGATGGCGTGTTTCCCATCACTTCAATATGCAACGATGATATTTTGGCCTTTCCTTATTAGTATTTGAGGCATTAATTACTTTTTTTGTAATCCTTGGTCAATGAGTGTGTGCTATGAACTCTTGGCAAGGAGGGGTTGTTGAGTCATTTGTGGTGTGCATGATTGCAAGAATGTACCAATTTCGCGTGCAGGAGATTGATAGTGTGCTAATGCTTTTAGATGACCAAAAACTCCCTAGTGGGGAGGATTGATTCAGGAGGATCTCAAGACACTAAGGGGATAGATAAGGCTCAAAATTCAAAATGGCAGAAAGGAGAATTTGGTGGCATCAGTTGAGAGGGCTTGTCTTCTTTATCGCGATGGCGCGAACGGTTCGTCAATCTAAGCTCGTATGCAAAAGATAGAGCTCTTCAAAGATTGGTATGGCAGGGGAAAAATGGGGCCCACAGTGCGCCACAAGGCATCCCAGTCAGCACGTGGGACCCACATGGCAACCTTCAAATCTTGATACTTGGCATCCCTCCAGTTGCCTTCTAAACTTGCACAAGAGAACAAAAATCATTCTTGGTTAAATAACTATATAACAATCTTGTTTTATAGTTATTAAAATAACTATATAAAAAATCTAAAACCCCAACAACAAAAAAATTATAACCATAGTCAAAAGTTAAGATAATGTGGTTATATCGTATACCATATTACACAAACTTTAATATACAACCGTTATGGTATATGGTTATATCAAACTTCAACGTGGAAGGGTTCAAACATAACAAAATTATACATTGTTATAACCAACGGATGGTGGGAGTATATTATGGTTACATAAACCATATTACCAAAACATCATATAACCGTCGTATATGGTGGAGTATGGTACGAGAGGAAGCCATATAAAGTTAAACACAACGTTTAATGAAGGTACGTTGGGGCTTGGGTAGGCGGCCACGTAGGTGGCCCCCTCACCCAAAGCCACCCACAATGAAACATGTTAAAGCGCCAATTTAATGTAGGTCCCGTGAAGTACGGGCCCACCCCCTGATGAAGTTTTATATATATATATATATATGGTTGTTAACAACTATACGGTTGGGGTTTGTAAAATCATATATGTTATTCATATATGTGTTAAAAATAAAACTATAACAACTTTCTATGATAAGTCTGCCCATACCTTTATAAAAACATAATATTTTTGTCAGCAAAGGGAGAGAGCAGAGGTACAACAACCCAAGCACGGAAACCGATACAAAGGCAGTGGAACCCTGAGCATTCAGAAAATACTGGTGGAACCATGTTTGGCTGAATTTTTGTAGGAGGGTGATTTTGGTCCACTCTTAGAATTGGGCAAGTTTTATATCGATTTTACACCTCTCAGCGACGGGAATTTGATGGTGGTATCAGTTTCTACAATAGAGCTCTCCAATTTTTGGGCATTTTTTCAGCATGGAGGTACAATGCTCCATTTTTGTAACTGATGAATGTAACTTCTTTTGATGTTATTTTTAATAAATGAAGGCCTCCCCATTGATCGAGTAGGGCCGGAGATGCACTCCAGGAGGGACGAACTTTGTTATCAAGTTCTTGTCTTCTTATCTTCTTATGCTCTCCTTCTTCTTTCTCACATGTGCACATTTAAAGTTTCTCTTTGGTCAAGCTACAAACTGTATATGTAATTCTTTTAATGCATCTTTAAACAAAAGATAACCTGGATCAAGGGGTATCAGAGCAGGTGTTTTTAGATGTGAATTGCATGTTTGTATGCTAACGAGAAACAGGCTCCGAAGAGGCGAAGGGGAGTTATAGTCTTTCGATCCCGAGGCAGGGCGTGTACATCGAAGGAGAAACATGGCAGATGAAGAGGCTCGATATGAGGAGGAGCTCAATTTTCGTAAGACTTCCTATATGATGGCAGATCCTGTTGAGAAGTTGTTCTCAAAGCTTGAAAAAACTAGAAAATGCAGAGGGGAAAACTCCAAAAGGACAAGCTTCAGTACATGGAGATTATGATGGAGGAGATCCACCTCCTTCTCCTTCCACAAGTGGAAGTTCTTCCTCTTCTTCTCACATCATAATAATCGAAATTCAAAAAATGCAGCTAAGAAACCCTTTTTTAAATTAGATGTTAAATTTGATCTCCCCATGTACAATGGTGAAAGCAATGCAGAAAAGCTTAATAATTGGATTAGGCAAATTGAGATCTACTGCAGGATTCAACAGATCGTGGAGGATGAAGCAAAGATTCAGTTGGCCTCTTTGCGATTAACCAGCATTGCTCTCGTTTGATGGGAGAGCAAGGTAAAAAGCAATAAGGATATGGGTAGTCTTTATTCCTCTTGGCCTAATTTCTTTTCTGTATTAAAAGCACAATTTTATCTGTTGGGTTACATGTAAAAAGCTTTAATGAACTGTCAGTATTTAAGGCAAGGCAAAGGTTAGGATGTTCAGAGTTTTACAGAAGAATTTAGGAAGCAAGCACTAAATTTGGGTATTGCACTTGATACAACTGAAATTGTAACTAAATACATTGGATCGTTACATAAGTATATTAGACATTCATTGTTATTGTTTGAACCAACCACCATTGATGCGGCCAGTGTAAAGGCCATTCACATTGAGAACAGGGGCAAATATGACGAAGATGACCAATCAAAGAGAACGACAACAGTCAAAAAAAGGGGAGCAAAGCCCTCTTGCACCCATTGTGGGAAAGAGGGGCATGATGAAGAGAATTGCTGGAAGCTGCACCCTGAGCTAAGACCTGAAAGGAATGACAAAAATGGGAAACAGAATGTCGTCGCCACCGTACAGCAAAGCCAAGATTCCAAATCAGAGGAATATGAGAAAGTCACAGCTACAGGATTTGCACGAGGTAGGCCCGTTGACTTGGGGTCTAACTCCGGTGATGAGATGACGTTTGCAGCCATGGGGGTCGCAACAAGAGGACCCATAGATTTGGGGTCTGATTCTGGTTATGAATCAAGGATTTCAACCAAGACACTTCCCTCAGCAGGACGTCAAGAACTTGAAGAAATTAACCACCGCATCCAAGCAGAGAATGTAGAACTAAGGAGGCTTCTATAGGAGGCGAGGGATGAAAACCAAAGGTTGCTACACAAGTTGCAAGCCAAGGATTGGGCCTTGGAATAGCCACAGCATAGCTACCGAGAGGTAAAAAGCGATTCTCTAATTTCATATGATTCTCATGGTGATGAATTTGCTGCTTTTGAAAACCATACTACAAGGATTGGATCCAAATTAATGAAGAAAATGGGATATCAAGGAAGGGTCCTCGACATCAAAGGCCAAGGCATCATAAACCCCATCAAAGTCAAGGAGTTGCTGCACCATGTAGGAATCGGATACACCAGAAAGGAAGTGGGGGACAGCTCCAATACAACTAGTAACCAAGCAAAGACAGACGATGAAATTCCTTCCTCATATTCCAGCAATAGTGAGGACTCCATGAACACCTTTCGAAGAAACACGAAGGGGAAGCACCCCAAGGCAGCCCCGAAATTTTGGAGGAGAAAGAATTGTTGTAATCATTGCAACAAAGAGGGACACCAACAAACCACGTGTCCGATGCTCCATGTGTCGGAAACATCGCTAGAGGAGCCGAAAGATGAACCTGTTCAACAGATGAATCCGCACCATTCACGATGGTTTGCTTTGTTAAGATGGCTTTTTTTTTAGGGTAGTAGTTTGTTATGGCCACCATTGTAAATCATACATTGCAATGTAAAAATGATGGCGTTTTTCCCATCACTTCAAGATGCAACGATGATATTTTGGCCTTTCCTTATTAGCTTTTGAGGCATTAATTATTTTTGTTGTAATCCTCAGCCAATGAATGTGTGCTATGAACTCTTGGAAAGGAGGGACTGTTGAGTCATGTGTGGTGTGCATGATTGCAAGAATGTACCAATTTCACATGCAGGAGATTGACAGTGTGCTAATGCTTTTGGAGGACCAAAAGCTCCCCAGTGGGGAGGATTGATCCAGGAGGATCTCGAGACACTAAGGGCATAGATAAAGCTCGAAATTCAAAATGGCAGAAAGGAGAATTTGGTGGCAATAGTTGAGAGGGCTTGTCTTCCTGATCTCGATGGAGCGAACAGTTCATCAATCTGAGCTCGTATGCAAAAGATAGAGCTCTTCAAAGATTGGTATGGCAGGGGAAAAAGGGGCCCACAGTGCACCACAAGGCATCCCAGTCAGCACGTGGGACCCACATGGCAGCCTTCAAATCTTGATGCTTGACATCCCTCCAGTGGCCTTCTAAACCTGCACAAGAGAACAAAAATCATTCTTGGTTAAATAACTATATAACAATCTTGTTTTATAGTTATTAAAATAACCATATAAAAAATCATAAAATCACAAAAAAAAATAAAATTACATTTATAACCATAGTCAAAAGTTAAGATAATATGGTTATATTGTATGCCATATTACACAAACTTTAATATACAACCGTTATGGTATATGGTTATATCAAACTTCAACGTGGAAAGGTTCAAACATAACAAAACTAAAACTATACATTGTTATAACCAACACATGGTGGGAGTATATTATGGTTACATAAACCATATTACCAAAACATCATATAATCGTCGTATATGGTGGAGTATGGTACGGGAGGAAGCCATATAAAGTTAAACAAAACGGTTAACGAATGTACGTTGGGGCTTGGGTAGGCAGCCACGTAGGTGGTCCCCCCACCCAAAGCCACCCACAATGAAACATGTTAAAGCACCAGTTTAATGCGGGTCCCATGAAGTACGGGCCCACCCCCCGACGAAGTTTTAAATAAATATATATAATATATATATAATATATATATAATATATATATCTATGGTTGTTAACAACTAACGGATTGGGGTTTGTAAAATCTATATGTTATTATATGTGTGCTAAAAATAAAACCGTAACAACTTTCTATGATAAATCCACCCATACCTTTATAAAAACATAAGATTTTTGTCAGCAAAGCGAGAGAGTAGAGGTACAGTAGCCTAGGCACGGAAACCGAGACAGAGGCAGTGGAACCCTGAGCATTCAGAAAACACTGGTGGAACCATGTTTCGCTGAATTTTTGCACGAGGGTGATTTTGGTCCAGTCTCAGAATTGGGCAAGTTTTATATCGATTTTACACCTCTCGGCAATGGGAATTCGATGGTGGTATCAGTTTCTGCAACAGAGCTCTCCAATTTTCAAGCATTTTTCAGCATGGAGGTATAATGCTCCATTTTTGTAACTGATGAATGTAACCTCTTTTGATGCCATTTTTAATAAATGAAGGCCTCCCCATTGATTGAGCAGGGCCCGGAGATGTAGTCTAGGAGGGACGAACTCCGTTATAAAGTTCTTGCCTTCTTGTCTTCTTATGCTCTCCTTCTTCTTTCTCTCACATGTGCACATTTAAAGTTTCTCTTTGGTTAAGCTACAAACTGTATATGTAATTCTTTTAATGCATTTTTAAACAAAAGATAACCTGGATCAGTAAGGCTACATGTAAGACCCTCCTCCCACATCTACCCAAGAAACTGGCCAACCGGGGTAAACATGCAATGAGAGGCTACTATGGTTGGATTCAACCTCCTATGTGACCTTAAGGACGTAGAATTGATGAAAACATAACACACAATCCTTCTACATCAGCTACAGGACCCTAGAGAACCATGCCAACACTTCAGGGAGCTTGCCCCTGGGTCCCACTGAGATTTTGACCAACTTAACCCCCAATCGCTCTCATTTTATAGGCATGACGACATCCAAGTACCTCTAGTCGCTCTCACAGGCTTGCCTGCCAGCGTTCATAAACTCTTTTTGATAGTGTTGTGCCAACGTCCCCATGATTTGAGCCACTTTTTCATGTCCAGAGCCTAGGTCACTGCCCAAAATGGAATGATAACTTAGGACCAGTAAAAGAACGGGGAAACAATGATGCAAAAACAATAAGTTAAACAATACCTTAATCAGACCCCTACTAGCCATGACAGGCATTTCGTCAAACATATCACAAACATGTAATCTACGGGTTTAAGTAACATAATTAAGCATAGGGATCTCTTACTTATCTGAGAATCGCTAAGAACCATTGTTATCTCACGTCATTTGCTGCATTATCATCTATTAGGTTGTAGACACATTATCCGTACATTTATAAGTAAAAACATGCTGAGAGCCATACATAGTTGTTGTCATAAAACATACATATAACCAACATAGTAACAACGAAAATACCATAAATATATCAACCATAAGATCCAAATATAAATAAGAAAATTTACACATGAAACCAAAGGAATGAATTTCTCATTAATGAATGCAACCAACCAACTGGAGATGAGACTACCATGTTCCACCTCACCATAGATTGGTTCATCCAAGTCTCTCTTCATCTATCACCCTCATGCCATATTCCAAGCATGAATGCGGGACTCATAGAACACACCAAAAATAACCAGACAAGTATGGATGCCATCAGAGTTATTTACCTACACTGTGAGGAATTTGAGTGCCTCCTAGTCTCTCAGGCTTTACCGTAATCCATAGTCTGATCCAAGTATCACTAGGCCCTACACCGAGACACACTCTCTAGGATTTATCGTACAACCCATCCCGGGACCACTAGGCCCAACAAAGAGAAATCCACCTATTGTCTTTACCGTATATCCCATCATTCACTGGCAAGGATTCCTAGGCCCACCGAAGCACACAATCCTGGCTTTATCACAACCCACAATCTAGCTCAGGGGTTACTAAGCTAGTGGCTTTATCGTGATCCACAGTTTGGTTCAGGGACCACTAGGCCATGTGTTTGTCATTTTGGAGATCCACCCGACTCAGCTTCGAATCCATATGACCATCCCACATCAACCGAAGTATGAGAACCCATCTCATCAAGGCTATCAGGAAATGGCAAGGCTAGGCTGAAGAACGTTGTCATACCTAGAAAAACCCATGCCATGATAGAAAAGAACCACATGCAATACCATACATGCCAAATCTAGCAAGGAAAATACACATGCAAATTGATACCTGTAATGAATCATGTTGTAGTTGCTTGATCTTGTCTTTCCTTGCTTGATCTCTGCTTCCTCTTGCCTTCTTTGCCTTTCTTGCTCCAATGCCAAAGTGCTCCAAGAAAAGTGTATGTGTCCAAGAGAGAGAGAGAATAATGAGAGAGCTCCAAAACCAAACTAACAAAAGGTTACCAAGTGATCCTCATAAGCCTTTTTATGAATGAGGCCTCTATTTTCTTCATTTTCCATTATTTTCCTTCATTTTCCTCCTCACATGCAGCCTCTGACCTTTCACCTCATTTTTCTCCTAATTTCCATTATTTTCATAAATAAATGTGCCAAAAATGCCATTTTGCCTTCCAAAGCCTTAGTCATTGCCTTTGCCAATTTCCTTAGCCATAAACAAACAAATGAACACCCCCTAGGATGTCTTGCTCAACATTTAGCTTTGAATAAGTGTCCCATCAGCCGTGGTTATTATTTTTAACTTTTATTACATGGAATTTTCACCAGGGTTGTTTACTACATAATCTTTCGCTCCCCTTTTGGCACCACCAAGTCCTAGAAGGCATTGGGAACTCTTTGGGAAGGTTCCTAAAGATGGATCAAGAAAGAATGGACAAAGGTATATTTACTTTTGCACGCATATGCGTTGATATGGATTTAAGAAAAGGCCTTCCTGATCGTATTCACCTGACACATCAAGATTTCAAATGGACAGAATGGTTAGATTTTGAAAATACCGCCTTTAGATGTCATATTTGTCATCAAACAGGGCACTTGCAGAACACATGAAAACAAGCAAAGAAAAGGACAAAGAAAAGATCACAAATGCAAAAAGGATGGTAATTCCCTAACCCTCCTTCTTCAGACGATGAGGATGAAGAAATGGATGAGACCCAGCAACATCCAAAGACACAAAATCAACAAGGTTCTCAACAGGAGGGAGAAGAGAAGCAAAAGGATCATAACAAACGGGTAGAGATTCCCAATAACTCAGCCGTGGTTTCGATCCATGAGAACCAACAAGAGGACAAGAGCAACAATCAAGGCCTAGGTGGAACAAAGCGATCTCCTGTTTCTAAGAGCTCATATTCAGATAAAGAAACCCCAAACACTTCAAAAAATAATGAGTTGGCAATTGTTTCATCTACTCCATCTCTAAGGATTTGGCAAAAAGTCCAAAAGAAAAAAGGAAAAAACCAGTTTATCTGGTCAAATGTAATTTTATTTTTTATTTTTTTTAGCCTAGCTACTATGTGTGCTTAAAGCACATACACTGGTCCCACGGGACAATATTTGAAATGCACTTGTGCATCTGCTCTATGTAACTTTTTAATTTTTATTAATAAAAAATTGCAGATTTTTTCCAAGGAAAAAAAAATATTTTTAAATTAATTCTATAAATATGAATAATATTTTATGAAATATATTTAAAGTATATCATAATTAATAGTTTTAAAAGTTTTTAAATATAATTTATACTTAGTGAAAGTTTGACTATTTAAATTTATGAATTATTTTATCATTAAAAAAAATACTTTATTATTAAACTTATGTAGTGTATAATTTAAGTAATTTTTAGAAGCTCTAAAAGTATTCATTTATTTATATTTAATATTAATATAAAAATAACTTTTATTAATTTAGAGGACTAAATTGTGATAGGGTGTTTTGTTGAGGCCCTAGTAGTATAAAGATTACCAGTTCTAAATTCTGTGAGAAAAACTCAACCATGCTAAAGGTTGGTGTGGCCCAAATTAGTTATGATCATCGGGTGATTTTAATGGTTTAAATCCCCTGGATTGAAGTTACTCAAGTTACAAAATATGTATGTCAATCATCTCAAGACTCACTTTACCTAGCAAACAAAAGAAAATATAATCATACTATTTTCTTATATATTATGAAAATGATACCTTGCTACATAAATAGCAAGGTGAGCCAAGCCCAAAAGGATGTGAGAGAACAATTCCTCATATGTTCTCTAAAATTAATTGAACATAAATGCGTATGGTGCCTCTTATAAACCTAATATCCTCTATATTTGTCTCATGTTTATATCAATTTGAAAGTAGAATATGTGAACCTAAGCTTTGAAGAATAGAGATGATGAAATATAGAATAGTGAATGTGAACAAGTTAAAATAGTTCCTTGGTTCCAAGTATACATATATTAAAAGAAATAAAAAAATTTAGTGGGTCTCACTCATTGTTTTTAGAATTTAATAGGAGGATACTAAATCATCTCATTTTCAACTGTGTTGAAATATGATGAATCACCAAAAACAAAGTTACTATAAAACTACGCTTTTTTGGGGGATTTAAGTCTTCTAAAAAAAATATGGATGAAACTTTAACTAAACTTTAACATGGTGTAGAGTTATGCACTTAATACTTGATCTTTAGTTTAGGTTTATTAATCTTTAAATAGATTAGTTTCAAATAAAACACATCTTAAAAAAATGAAGTATTAATTTTTTTTGGCATGTGTTATTAGAATATTTAATACTCATTTTAATTTTTAATTTCCAAATTAACAATAATGAGTTAATTTTAAGTTGTTTTTATTATTAAACTTAATTTATTGAAAAGAATCTCCAATCTCAATTCTTAATTAATAATAGTAAATTATATAAATATTAAATATTTGTATTAACAAAAAGACTTAATAGTGTTTGGGAAGTGAGAGTCGTTGTTGTCCTCCATTTTGGTCGCCTCATAAGCGGCCCCATGAAGGGGGAGAGGAGGACCCTCCTCATACAACAATGCAGTCAATGGATCTAACAAAGGAATGGGAGGAGTTTCTAGCGTTGTCGTAGGCAAAAAAGAAAATAAGGAGTTGCCTATGATGGGAGCTCAATGGCAAGCAAGGAACCCAAGGTGATGCCTGCCAAAATCCTCCTAAAACCCAAAATTTGTGATCCCCGATAATCATTTGGAAAAGACTCGATAATTCATGAAAGAGCATGCCCTTATTTGCAAGTTTATGGGAATATGGCTGAAAGAACAAGAAATTATTCAACGGATCCAGGAAAAATGGAACCCTAAGGGGCCAATTGAACTCAGTATGAGAGAAAAGGGTTTCTTTATAGTGGTTTTTACATATCTAACAGATCGGAAAAGGGTTTCTGAAAACGAGTCGTATTTCATGAATAATGTGAGCTTGTTTATTTATTTTTTGGGAAGAATGGTATGATCCGGAAAAAATACTAGTTCTTGGCAGCCCCAGTGTGGGTTCCTATCTTCTCATTGTTGGAAGACTTCTAGGAACCTGATATTTTAGAGGGTATTGGCAATTCTATAGGACAATTTTTGAAGATCTTGGAGATCACCAAGAGAAGGAGACATGCAGCCTACACTTGGATATGTGTTCATATGAACATTTCACAACCATTACTAGAATCAATTGACCTAGAATATCATGATATGATATGGACTCATCCTCTGGATTATGAACATGTGTCATTCAATTGTCGTTGTTTCCATGAATACGGTCATTTGTTCAAAGATTGTCCAATGACAATAATTGAAGAGCAAAGGGATAAAGCAATGAAAGATGAGGAAGGATTTCAACTCGTAGGACTGAGAAGGGGTAGATCAGCAAGAAAACAATAGACCCAACAAGTTAATTGCTCAGCTCCATCTAATATGACCCCGCCTAGGCCTAGTGCATCTCAAGGCCAACCTTAGGAGAATCCAAGTTCCAACCCCTTCTCTATTTTGGAATAGTTGGACACAAGCGACAATGCAGATAGGTCGACAAATCAATTGGAAATTAAGTTATGGAGGTTGATCAAACAAAAAGTAAGGGGGAGGAGAAAATCACTTCCAAAAGAAAACACCAGAAGACTTGGAAGAGAACTGGAAACTAAAGGAATTCTTAATTCACACCAACAAAATATTAGAAACTGAGGAGAAGCATAATAGGTTGAATGTCGATGAAAAAACAATGTTGGAATTCTTCCATGTATGGGTTAAGGCAGATGTCAAAGACATAATGTCAAACCAGTTGTGCTAGATTATCCCAACTAGAAGGAGATTCAACACAACCTACTCCAAGTAAAGATAGTGGAAAACGAAGCCTTTCCCAATCAGAGCTACCTATAATCGAAAGAGGAAAACGAGGGAGGAAAACCTCAAAAGAAGTGTTGAAGGAAGCAAGGGAATTATTGTTAAACTTGGGATAAATGAGCCAGCTCATGGAGTACTATCCCCAAACCATTCAACTTACTCGATGAAAATGGTCTCATGGAATATCTGGGGCTTAAATTGATCTGAATTTAAATAGGAACGCAACAAATTACAGATATAACCATAAACACAAAGATGCAGCAGAAATAACACTTCATTTCGTTAATATCAAATATTGAAATATGCTTACAAATAGAATGGAAGTAAGATTAGCTCAGGCGATGGTAGCTTATCTCTGAGAAGAGATGCAGGGGCTATATGCCTCTAAATTGTGTTACAATGAGGCTCAAGGGCCTATTTATTATTGAAAAACATGAGAAAACCCTAACCCCAAGATATGAAACACCAAGAGTTTATGGGCCCCATTTGGATTAGTTGGGCAACCAACTTCCCAGGGTAACTTGGTCATATTATCTCCGTTTGGCACGCACGATACCTTATTGGAAAGGTCTCTCTAAGTACTACAGGTTTTGCTGCAGGGCCCTTGTTGAGGGTATGGGCCTACGACAAACCTCAAAAAAACATCGTTTAGGGGATCAAAACTGCTCCGGAAGTTCAGGACCCGAAAAAACTGCTAAAAATAGTAAATGCTGAAATAAACAAGGAAACAATTGAAACCAACTGGAGGTCTAGGTGGAATAGGTAGGTGGCTACTAATATCCACCTGGACCATAAACAATAAAGGTAAGCTTTGTTACTTAAAAACAAAGATTAACAGGGAAATACCAGATATCATTTTGCTGCATGAAACCAAAGTAACAAGTGAAAATCTAGATAAAATTTTGCCTAACTGTTGGCGGGGATGTGAGGGCATGACCATCAATGCCCGGGGATCTGCGAGAGGACTCGCTATTCTATAGGACCCGTCGTTGGTGGATTTTCAGGACTAGTAAGGCACAGATCATTCCTTGATAAGAAAAAATTGTTGTATTGGATCAAAGGAGTGGACAAGTTTAATCGCGGTCTATGGCCCTCCCATCCTGAACGAGAAGGAAAAATTCCTAAGGGAACTAAGGAGAATGAGATAAGCCCTCGAGGACTCCAACTGGATAGTGGGGGGGGGGGGATTTTAATATGATCCGCAATCTGGAGGAGAAACGTAATGAGATTCGTAGAGTAGACCCAATCTTGACCTTGTTTAATGACATTATCCAAGATTTGAAGTTAATAGATGTTGAAACCTGTAATGGCATTTATACATGGAATAATCAGAGAGAGGGACAACAAAAAATTGCAAGCATATTGGACACTTTTCTTATTTCGAAAGAGGTCATTGTACGGGATGCCTTCGTAGAAGCTATGATTCTCCCTAGTATGTGTTCAGATCACTGTCTCATTCATTTAGAGATAGATATGAAATCAACTCCCAAGAAAAGACCTTTTAGATTTGAGGGATTTTGGCCAAGGCGTCGAGGGTTTGTGGACAAGTTGGATCAATGGTGAAAGGGGATCATGGTTAAATGTGACATCCATATGCAAAGATTTCAAAAATAAATAAATTGAAGCTCAGAATCGAATCCTGGAACAAACAAGAGTTCAGGGATATCTTGAAGGAAAGAAAGAAAATGGAAGTAAAGTTCGAAGAGTTGCAAAGTCAAATCATTAAATAAGGGTGATCAAACCCCATCATTGTGTTGAGAAAAAAAATAATAATAAAAAAGAATTGAAGCTCATAATCGAATCTTGGAAAAAACAGGAGTTCAGGGATATCTTAAAGGAAAGAAAGAAAATGGAAGCAAAGTTCGAAGAATTGCAAAGTCAAATCATTAAAGAAGGGTGATAAAACCCCATCATTGTGTTGAGAAATGTAACTAGTTTTGGTGTTTATAATTGTTGTACTCATTTCAATATGTATCCTATTTAACAAACAAGAAAAGAAGAATGAAAACTTATTATTATTATTAAAGAATGGGTTTCATGTTCATTATTAATGGTCTTCTACGTAAAATCATATTCTTCGTGCTTGTAGGGTTTGTTAGGTCTTAGGATTTATTATCATGATTCAATGGAATCAACATCATGTTTATGAGACCCTTCCGGGAAATTTGTAATTGTCTCATAAACATGATAATTTATAATTTATGAGGAGGAACTGATTTCTCACTTCTCTAATATTATGATCAAAGGGGACCAAGATGAGACAGAAGCTATTGACCATGTAATAGATCATATCCTGATTTTGATCTCTAATGAAGAAAATGCAGCCTTATTAAGGGAGATCTCGAGAGAGAGGAGGTGGAAGTGATGGTAAAGGAGTTGCCCAATAATAAATCTCTAGGGTCGGATGACTTTACATCTAAATTCTTCAAAACCTGTTTTCTTTTCCTTGGAAAACACATAATAGCCTTGGTGGAGGAATCCTAAAGGACACAACAAATTTGGTCTGGGTTGAATGCGACCTTCCTTACCTTAATACCGAAGGTGAATGAGGCTAGTGAGGCTAGCGGGTTCAGACCCATTGCGTTATGTAACATGATCTATAAAATTATTTTATCAGTCATGGTAAGACGTCTGAAGCTCATGCTCCACCTCATGATTAGCCCTAAGCAATCTAGTTTTTTGGAGGGACGTCAAATCCTGGACGGGATTGTTTCAGCTCATGAGGTTATCCATTCATTGAAACATTGTAAAAACTAGGTATGCTAGTTAAGCTTGATCTTTAAAAGGCCCATGACCACTTAAGCTATAATTTCCTTACCTGAATCCTAGCAACGTTGGTTTTTCAAAAGGTTGAATCAAATGGATTAAATCGATGATATCAACTCCATTCTTTTCAATTTTCCTCAATGGATCCCCATTGAGAACCTTCCAGCCAAGTAGATGCTTGCGTCAAGGTGGTTTGCTCTCTCCCTTTTTATTTATCATAGTGGTGGAAGGTTTGGGGAGACTAATTCAAGCAACGATGGGATCGTGTTAGCTTAAAGGAATGAAAGTTCTAGATACACATCTCTCGATGTCGCACCAACAATTTATGGACAATAATCTGCTTTTTGGTGAGTTGACTATCCGTGAAGCCCGAGCTATTTCCTCCATCCTTTAGGAGTTCCAAGAAGCCTCATGTATGTTACTTAATAAAGAAAAGTCTAATATCAATTTCTTTAATACTCTTATTCTAGTGCAGAGACATCTAGCCCACTTAATGGGCTTCCCAACAGACTCTTTTCCGACGAAATATCCAGGGGTTACCCTGGTGGCTAAACCCCCAAGGATCTTCTGCTGGAAGGAAGTGTGGAACAAATTGTTAAAACAACTTTCCAATTGGACCTTTCGATCCCTTAACTTAGTAGGTTAGACTACCCTCTTGAAAGTGGTTCTCTAAGCAATCTAGATCTATCATTTATCAACTCTTCTAGCCCCAAAAGGAATTTATCATGAAATCATTTCCATCTTTCGAATATTCCTTTGAAAAGTTTCCAATCCCCTTGAAAAATGGGCTTTAGTATCATGGGAGAAACTATGTTTACCAAAGCTAGTTGGAGGTCTAGGGCTTTGCAACCCAGAACAACTCAATAATGTGATGGGAGCCAAACTCTGGTGGCATTGGTTTCAAGGTAGGACCAAAATTTGGAAGCAAATTTGGAGTAAAAAGGACGGTCTGGCTCGTAACCTTGAAGAGACAATCAGATCTTCTGATTTCCCCCCAGGCTCTGCATTATGGAACTCGGCCCGATGAAACATCCATCTAGTAAAAGATCACTTCTTTTGGGAAATTCATGATGGGACATCTGCATTATTTTGGGACCACTCGTCGAAAGAACTTCCCAAGTTGGCAAGGTATGCAAAGCTAATTGTTTTTCAAGCTTCCTTGAGGTCCCAAAATGTCAACAGGGTAGCAGATTACTGGAAGGCTCCTAACCCATGGGATGAATGAAGAACATGGAAAATTGAAGAAGATTGGCAGGCATCAGAGGAAATATAAGACTAGACTCCCCTCAAACTTAAGAGAGTGTCATATCCCCATTTCAAGGGCCCTAGGTAAACTAATTTGGTGATACCAATCATGGGGTATGTTCTCAGTTAAAGAAGCATATTCTATTGCCGCTGACCATGGGAATCTTCCATGTGACCCCATTTGGAGAAAAATTTGGGGCTCCAATTTCTAACCATTTCTTGTGGTTGGTAGGTCAGCGACGCCTTCTCGCTTGATATTAACTACTTATAAAAGGGTATCATGGCCCTTCGAGGTGTCCAATATGTCAACAAGAAGAACTCTTGTTCGAGGGTTGAAACCCTACGGGGTTTTATAAAAGATAATTTTGGACACTTGGACCATTCAAGGAACAACTTGATTGAGACCATAGAACAATGGAGGATGTCTCTATTTAAAAATCTAATCGTCAATAGAGCGTGGGTTCTTGTTATGGGCTTCCTCTTATGGAATATCTAGAAAGGAAGTAACAAGGAAAATTTTAAATACCATAAGCCCACATGATCCAGGTGGATATTGGTGGCCACCTGCCCATTCCATTTGGACCCCCAACATTATTTCCTTTTAGTTTCCTTAATTCTAGCACAACTTTCTATTTTGGCAGTTTTTTGGGTCCTAAATTGTGGGTGTCGTTTTGAGGTCCTAAAAGATGTTTTATGGGAAAATGGATAGACGAAAAAAGTGTCAAAATCTATCTCACATATTCTATTTTTTCATCTACTCGTGGAGATATTTAAAATAAGGTATTATGATAGCCAAAAAAATATCATATGCCAAAGTTATGACCCTAGGAAGTTGGCAATCCAACTTACCCCAACGGGGCCCACAACCGTTGGCAATTCATCTCCTAGGTTTAGGGTTTCACACTTCTTATCTATGATAAAAAAAAAATCTTAGCCTCATTGTAACACAATTCAGAAGGCATGTAGTCGTCACATCTATTCTCAAAGATAAGATACTAAAGCCAAGCTAGTTTGTTCCATTCTGCATGTAAACAATTTTTAGTACTTGATATTAATTAATCGAAATTATGTTTTTTCATTATATCTATGTCTTATGTTTAAATTTATATTTCATTTCATTCCTTCATAAATCTAGATCACCACAACTCATATATATGGAAAGCCACAAAGGAGAACATCCGAGAAACCATCCTGGCTGCAAAATGGGTGGAAGACGATTGGAAAGCCGATAGGGAGGAAACGTTGATCCTTTCAACTCTCGATCTAGCCATGTCAATGATGGATTTGTAGCCTCCATATATGGTCAGAGAGCTGATAGACTCTCCATCGATATTCATACCTCCTCCAGAGGGATTTGTAAAAATAAATTTTGATGGGGCTTCAAAAGGAAACCTTGGTCCAACAGGTTACAGAGGAATCCTTCATGACTCGTCAGGAAATTCAATTGGCCTTTTCATGGGATTTTGTGGAGCCACAACAAAAAAATGTTGTAGAATTCACTTCTTTAGAGAAAGGTCTTCAACTTTCTCGAAGAATTAATTTATCTGAGATCCAACTCATAGGGGACTCGACAATAGTAATTCAGGCGACTCAAAGAATAAGAAATGGCACTCCCACGTTCAAGGTGATTAAATGTTGGTGCATGGAGACGTAGATCACACACATCAAAGAATTGATACTCTCCTTCCCTTATGTGATCACATCACACACTAGGGCGAGAAACAAAGTGGCAGATTGGCTAGCAAATTGGGGACTCCCGAAGGAAAATAAGGACTTTGCTTCTAATCGGTCCCCAACATTCAATCTTAGGAATTTGGAGCTAATAGAAACATTGATCAATAATGACAAATATTCCTCGTTTAATGTGACGATCAAGGGAAGTATTATGCAGAAGGGAATGATCATGCCCCATGCAACCATCTTAATAAATAATCGTGTTGGTGCAAGAGTGTTGGGAAATTACCCAACGGATGTTCTCAAGACAACGAAAGGAATGTTAGGAAGGTTTTTGGCTTGGACAATCATTTGGAATAATTGGGCAATGAAATTTGTAGCAGAGGACGGATGTGTTGGCTCCAATTCTGTGAGCGGCCTTCTCGGAGCCCCAAGTTGCTTCACTAGTAGAGGTGTGTTCTACATTATGGTACAGAGGTCTGAGAAGGATGAATTGCAAGTGTGTTTTGTTGCCCAATTTGTAATCTGGGACCTGGATTCGATTGGTTTGTAGGGCCTCTATGCAGATGGTAATTTTAATGGAGAGGGTGGCAACCCATTGCAAGACTCCAACTAGGCAGTCTGGCTATACAATGCAAGGAAGGTCGTGTTGGATGCCACTAGACTGTCTCCCATAATTCGTTGCCAATATCTCCATTTTTGGTGGTTTATTCGAGCTTCTCTATTGTTCCGACCCAATTTTCTCCAAAGGTTGCTTAAATTTGTGTTCAATACAAGATGCAAAAGGTTTCAAGGGGATAATCATCTCGTGTTATCCTTATTTTAGGAGTTTAGTGTTGTTTTTCTTATGTCAGAGATGTATGGATTAGAGATTACCTTAACATTTCTCATTCATCGTTGGTTAGGGTAGAGAGGTTCGAGAAAATTGGTGTTATTGGTGTGCGGCCGTTGCAGTCTTTGGATTGTTGGGTTTAGGAACACCCTTTCCAGTTCTTGTTTCTTTAACATAGTAGCCATAGTGCCTGGTGGGTGTCTATTGTTTACTATTTGGAGTGTGTATTTTGGGTTTAAGGTGTGTTTCCTTGCGCAGTTATAACTTACCATCCATTCTCGGCGGGGAGTGGTGGATCCCTCCTCAATTCTTAAACCTCGGTGGGGCTGGGAGAGAGGCATCATCTGTATACAGTTAAAACATACAACTGTTGAGGGTTGAGGCAATTTACTCTATAGGCTACCTATGTTGCGACAACGTGGTCGTCCTCGTCATGGGGGTGGGCAACGGGGCCAAGAAGATAGATTGGAAGGGGCTCCTCCAGCGGAAGAGGGCGAGCTTGACCAACCTATTGGTGGCTCTCTTGGGAGAGTGGACCGATCACCCCCATCCAAGTCAATAGAAGCTCATATTCGCCTTGTCCAAGCTTCGGTGGACCAACAAGCTCAAGATAGTCAAAATGACCGCAATGAACTTCTCAACTTTCTTAATGATATTTTGCATAATCAAGGACACATTTTAGATAGACAAGAATCACTACGTCATGATCAAAAACACCTGCAAGATCAAACAGAAAATTTTGAAGGACATATGGCGCATATGGAGTCCCATGTTCATGATAGCTTTCATCGCCCAACTGACGAAGGTAACGCATCGCAGGGTCCCAATGATCATTATATGGAATGAAGTAAGTTGGATACATTTTGTTCTCTTCTCATTTTTGTGTTTGTTGGGTTGTTGAAATAAAATCTCCCAGTTTTGTCCTGTTAGTATCAATCTTTTTTTGTATGTATTTATTGGCCAACAAATCCAGTAGGAGTGAGGCCTTTGGCTACTGGGAGCTGCTCTTCTCATGATGTACTCATATTTTGAATTAATGGCAAATCTTTAACTTATAGAAAAAAATTAAATTGTTTTTTTAATAAAATAATTAACTTAACGTGTGGGGAATACTTAATTGGTGATCGCCATGTTATGAAGTATTATGTAAAGTATGTGATTCAAGGTTCAAACCTCCCATGAGTCAAACCAAAAAAAGATTAATTAATTAACTCGCTACCCCGATAAATACTAAGTTGTAGAGGGCCTCTTGATATGTGTCTTAATGCTTGTTGTGGATTGATGTCTATTTGTGTTTACCAATGATTTAAATCATAAGATAAGTGTCTTAATATCTAATGTGGATTTATTTCTATTTGTATTTACCAACGATTTAATTTATATGGTTACACTAGTTTTTAATAATTTTCAACCCTCTAATTTACATGTAAATTTTAATATATTGACATTAAAAAAGTTATAATGTACTTTATTCAAATCTTTATCTTTTCAATTACTTCTATCAATAAGAGTTTTATATAATTGATAAATGTTTTATACAATTGATTTGATGCCCGAACAAATATGAAATTGAATAAAGTAATATATGACTTGACATTTATGTGTCATCTACCTTATGTAGAATATTCCATATAAAAAATATTATATTTTTAGATTAAATTTTCCTTATTAAAATGATGTTTCCTGAAATTTGCATTTATGAAATCAAACAAAATAATATAACGAACTTGACTTTTATGTCTCATTTACATTATAGAGAATATTTTATATTAAATATATTTTTAGATTGATTTTTCCTTATTAAAATGATATTTCCTTAAAATTTCACTTTTTAAATCGATAGATATATGAAAAAAATGAACCTAGTAACTCCACTCAACTTAAATTTGTTCTCACCAATCTAACCATAAATATAATAATATGCCAATGAAATTTATTTAAAATATTTTTTTGATTGTTTTTAATTTTTTACAATTTATTTAACATACTTCTTATTGTTTTTAAATATATAAAGTAGTTAAATTAACTAAAAATAAATAATTTTTTTATTTGTAAAATTTTAAAATTGATTTAATAATAAATATGAAAATTATACTTATATATTATTTGCTCAAAATTTGTTTTTATATAATTAAAGTTATGGAAAAAAAACATGTTAAAATAGTTTTAGATAATAACATCATTTATCTTTTTCATACCAAGTAATCTTTTTCCTACCAAGTAAATAGGGAGACACCAAAATTATTAAAATATGAAAGGATAATAAAAGTAAAGAGGGTCATTACAGTTTAACAAATATTACATGGCAGGAAATGATTCTTCAAACACTCAACAATATTTTATTTTTTGTGGCGGGAAAATGTAACTTGATAGAATATGTTTAAAATTTCAAAACTAATTGAAAGTCCAAACTTTTTGACCAAAAACAAAAACAATATAACCTGCCTTTGGCACGTATAATAAACATGAAAGATTGGTTGTAGTTAACAACACCATTGAAATATTTTTAATATATTAACAACCACTACATCTTTTGTGCAGGGTGTTTTGAGGTCAATTAGATGAATAAAATTTAAAAACACACAACTTAAATTCTACTTCCTTAATTGTCATTCTACCATAAAGGCTTTAACAAATTGTGTCATGGATTGTCATCTTCCATAAAGGTTGAAATGATTTGTGTCATCTGCCATAAAGCCATAAAGCCTTAAATAACTTGTTGTAGAACCATGACAGTGAGGGAGTTACTGGCAACATATATTTACTAGGTGTTTTCTTGCATCGTGTCCTTTCATCACATGTTGGCGAAGTCCTTGCATATGGATATTTCCAAGGTAATTTCTCCACTCAAATTTCTTAACATCAAATTTGAAATTCTCCTTTTCCTTTTCATGAAGGTCCTAGAACAACTTCTTCAAGTTTGAGATATCAAATTTGGAGAAATATAAAAACATGTTAACTCGTATATTATTAGTTAAATGGAAGAACGGGGATAGATATAGTCCCTAATATCTTATTAGTCAAATGGAAGGGAAAACATATAGATACTCCTAAGTGTCCTCATAGTTATAAGAATTTATGCCTTTCTGTAGGAGCTAAGCTTATAAGAGATATTACACTAATATTTTATGCTTTATTATTTGGATCCTGATATTGACAATGACATATCGAATATAATCTATACTTCTTGTTCAAAGTCAATAATACTTTGCTGCCTAAATCCCCTACAAGTTCATTTCATCACTTGTGTCCAAACCATTTTTTTAGTTTAATTTAATTATCTTAATAGTGGTAGCAAATAATATTTTTGACAAATCACCTTCCTTTGTAGAACAAGTATGCCTCGTAGACCCTGGACATGTATTTTGCTTGCTCAAGTGACCAAAGGGAAATGTTCTTATGCTTATGGGGCATATTTTTAGTAATGTCCAATGCTTCACCACATAAGTCCTCCATGGTTGGAAAGCGGGTCATTTCCTTCAACAATCTTATAGGTTTTCCTTTCTTATCAAAGTATGGATTACAGCCGAAGTGCTCAAATGTTATTTTCATGATGTCTTGGAATCTTATAGGATTTGCAATGGAAGAAGCAACATGATAAACTTGTAGGCTAGGTTTGCCAACATGTTTAGCTATGGTTTCCAGGGTTACATTTGCAACCCTTTCTACAGGTACTTGTAATTTTGATTCAAATGTTAAGACACTTAAGAAAAATGACAATATCAAAATACTGTGAAAGGGATGATATGCAATATTTGTCCATTATGTTATAATTACTAACCACATTAACCAAAGTATTTGGATCGGTAGAGAGGCAACATGTTTTTCCTTTTCCAAAGTAGGTGAGGATTGGATTAAGCATTTTATGGGTAAGGATGTTAGAAACACAATATGTGCGCACATTGTTGAACCACTCTTGTACTACAAGATACTAAATTTGACAAATTGTGAATTGGGTCCTTCATACATAGAGAATTCAACATTTCATAGATATTGAGATTTGACATGTGTAGTGTTAATTAATTGTTATGACATTTAATGGCAGGGAGATTTTTTGTTTTTTAAATAAATTTTCTTTCTGACAATTTTATTTAAAACTAGGTACAAGTATTCATTTCGTGTACATGAACCAATTAGAAAATAAAAATCCAAATTTTAAAATTTCATTTTTTTTCTTCAAAATATTCACTTTAATATTTATTTTTTCAAAACTTTAATAAATTTGATAGAATTTGTTTAAAATGTTCAAAACTAATTGAAAATCAAAACTTTTTGACCAAAAACAAAAATAATATAACCTTTGTTCGACACATATAACAAATGATATGTTGAGTTCATATTAAGTATATTAGTGCAATGAATTGGAATCTTGTTGTTATATAGCTTTAAGTCTTGAAAAGTATGTTACATTTACCTACGAATTGAAAGATTAAAAAATAAATAATATATTCCAATATATTCCAAAATATATATATATAATATATATTACTTTATCATTCTTTTTCTTTTAAAAGTGATTAATCATTAATATATTTTATTTGATAATAAGATCATTCCATATTTCTAATGTGTAGTATAAAATATGTCTATTTGTAACATTTTAAAGTCTCAATGTAAGATCACATATTATGGACAAATTAGTAAAGAAGTTATTAATAAAAGTGGAACATAGGATTATTAAGTTACATAGGTTTCATTGGTTTGTTAGGTGTTGTTAAGTTATAGAGGCTTTATTGATTAGGTTGGGATAGGAGATCAAATTTTTTTTGTTAAATATTTTGCTTTTAAGTTATTGATTATGTTTATGTGAAAAAGGAGTTGCTTAACTCTAAATTTTTGGTAATTTTATAATAGTGATAAATTGGATGAATGAAGATTACGTTATGGAAAATTTTGTTTTAAGGTTTATTTATAAGGAAATCCAAAGCTTTAAATATGTATTTAACTTAATCCCAATTACTCTCGTAGAGAGTAGAATGTAGAAGCAAATCTAACGATGACCAACTAAATTCTTGAATTTGGTATATATGATGATCTACAATTAAATTCAAGAATTTGGTATGTGCTAAAATTAATTGATGGAGAAATAACTAAACATCATTTATCTTTTTAATATTTATTAGCCAAGTTGATATTAGCTATTTTGTTAGTTGTTGTTCCTAGTTTCAACTACAATGTGATAAGGGATGTTTTATGATATCTATGGTGAAGTAAAATTATAAGTGCGGACATAAACAAATTCCTCTAGCCCAATAATGGGTCTAGCCACAATTGATACATTCTATGGAGGATTTCCTTAGATTAGAACCAATTAAGAGGGCCGACCTCTTAGTACGCTTATCCCGTTTGATGATGTCGTTGCTTGCTCACTCCAACTATCTCTTGCTTCCTTCTTCAAACACCTGAAACAAGTAAACAACAACAAACAACAACCATGATAATAGACAAATTGTAATTCAACCTACTTAACAAGTCAAGAAACATTAAGCCATGAATATATAAGATGACAAATCATGTAGGAAATCAATCGATAGTTGCATATATATATTGAATCAAGAAGATGATGTTGTCGTTCTCCTTCGACAGAACCAGGCTGCCACGCACTTCGACTAGTATTCCATGATGGCCTCAACAACAATAGTTTTAAGGCTCTTCCCTTTAGGCTTCACTCCAAACCAAATCGCACTTCTCCCTCACACAACTAGAGAGCTACAAATATGAATAGCTTGTTGTTTACTCCAAACTTAATTAGCACTAGCACACCCATATTAACACTTCAACCCTAACACTAGCTTGTGCTTGGGAAAAAGGGAGGTTTATATAGGATGAATGGATGGGAGATGGATCCTCTTCTCATGGAAGAAGGTCTTATCCCTTGAGATAGTTCCATCATTATAGGGGAAAGGAACCCAAACTAACATCCTCGACCCCATCCGGCTAATTACCACTTACCAGACTTCCGTTACAAAGCTTCTAGAGCTAGAAGCTTCGGCTCCTTATTTAAAAAACTTTCCATAAGAGGACCGGCGTGGCTGGAACAAAGCTCAGTCGCTCCAATCGGCGCTAGGGACAATGTTAATCCTTGCATATTGGCATGAAGAAGACAAGGGCCATTAGTGTTGGTCATGTAAACTGGGCAAAACAAAAGTTTCAGGGGAAATGGTGCAAAAGGGAATTGTTTTGCTCATGAAGAGGGACACAATGGGAGTTTCTTCATGAAGGGAAAGCATGTAGGGTTCACTGTAGAGGTCCTCTAGGATCAAGGAATGGGGAGTACATGGATAGTGACAAAATGTCGTGTAACGGATGCCCCCTAAAGCGTGAAGGTCGAACTAAAGTGAGGGATGAAATGCTTTATGAATAAGTGCGGGGAACCGTAGTCTGTCGTCAGAAAACTTGCAAGCAAGTACAAATACATATACATAACTGAGAACTCTTGTCAAATGATACATGAATCATGGTATGGACGCAACCATCCAGAGAATGATCATGTGAATGGATCCAGGCATGGGCACAACCATCCATCAAAGAGGATCATAATGAAACCAAGGTATAGTCACAACCATCCACTAATGAGAAGGATCACATATGATAACTCATGGTATGGTCGCAACCATCCATCATGCATATCAACATAACCATGTCACATCACTTTGCAACCTGGACTTTTGTGATCTGAGCCTAGGATCTTGCGCCCCAACACGACTCGATCAAAGTACAAATACTAACATGCAAATAGATGTGTTGACGTTGAACATGCTAAAAAGTCACTTGATTACCAGTCAATGATGTAAACTGTTAACAAGCACAAGTGAAACCACCAATAATGAAAATGGTCCTCAAGGTACTTATCAGCACAATCCACAAAATGTGAATAGAGGAACTGAAGTCGAACACCTGTGAAATCACTCGATCAAAAGCCAATGATGTGAACTTGTCATCGAGTGTGAAGAACTTGCCATTAGGACATGCAAGATCTAAGGTACTAGAAGGGAGTCTCTCGGTCAACTTCTCAGATAATGAGTTGAATTCGACAGGAAGCGATCGTGTCAAAGGAGGGCCATAATGTTTCCCACATCATCGACACAAGACGAAAGGATGCAAAATAATTTTGGGTGATACAGAGAATTAGAGGTAAGTGTAACTGTAGAAGGACAACTCTTGAACATAGCGACGACACGACTGGAAATTTGGCAGCTTTTGGATCCATAGGATTGGTGGTCATGATGACGTGGCAGAGATAAAATGAAAGGCAAAAATGAATGACACAACCCAGGAAGGTCTACGATACAAAGGAGGATGTCCCAACCCGACACGAAGCAGAAAGTGTCATATTCAAGAGTGAGTTGCCGACACAACTGATTAGATTTCCAAATTTCCCCCCACCATTTCTGGCAGGTACCCCAATTATTTTTTAATCGCAAGCTTGAAGGGGATAACATATGTTTGCATTGTAAGTTCATCCTTCGGACGAATCCGACCTATTAAGTTTAATGAGCCCTAGGAAGGAGAAGCTCATGTTTGTCATGCTGACGAATCTGATGTCGTTTAATATTTTAATGAGTCCGACAAAGGTGTAACTCGATATCCTTTTCATGTTTAGAGAGTTTGAAAAAGACATAGAAAAGAAAACTCCACATGGTCCCTTTTCGTACAGTTGTGCCTCTCGAACCCAAAAAGGTAGAAAATGATACTTGAGAGAACCACTTGACCATTTCAGTCAAGGAGTACCTTTTTCGTAAATAGTGTATCCCAGCCCAAAAAAGGGGTAAACATATGCTGGGTGCACGACGTTTCGCATATGTTTACGAGTTCGAGATGACAAGAGCTCGGCTACCTTTTCGTGTTTAAAGGGCCAGAAAAGAGCTTGAAAGCGGACCCCCCATTTTTATTCTCTTTTACGTGTCAAAAAGGGAAAAAATACTTGGCAATCTTTTCATCTTTTACGAGTCAGAAAAGAGCTTAAAGGTAACTCGTCCTAGAGGAACGAGTGGTATAAAGGGTAGCAACCAGTTCCAGAGATGGTGGAACTGCTCAAAACATGTAATGGTCAAGAGGTTGGCTAATAAAACCACTCATCGCTGTGGTTCCTCAGGAAAGGAAAAAACAACCAAGTGAATGCATATGGTTGGCCAAAGAGATGGTGGCGATGGAATGAAACAACCAAGGCTCATCTAGCAAAAATTAGTTGATAAAAATGACAATCATGAGATGTAAATTAGGCATGGGTTCATTTTTACACAAGCTTGACCCATGGAGAACTTTGCTTGGATTCGGCTTCATGTTTACACAAGCTTGAAACAAAAAACTATGCTTGCTATAAGTTTGCATGCCCCCAACATAATGACTCAATCAAGGTACATGTCCCCCAAGCTTCATTTGAGTTAACTAGGTGAATGGAATGAAGGTTCACTTTCGAGATCTTGGAAAGACTCGACTGGGATTTTACGAGATATTAATCAAAGACTCTATTTAGAAAAGGGAGTTGCTTCATTTTTTTTTTTTAAACACGGTTGACACAAAAAAGAACTATCTACGTGGCCCTTGTTTCATTTTGTAACAAGCTTGACACAAGACAAAGAACTATGCTCGCACCCTTTGTTTCATTTTTTAATGAGGTTGACACAAGACCAGGAACTATCCTGATGACCCTTGTTTCATTTTTTAACGAGCTTGACACGAGACAAGGAACTATGCTCACGACTCCTTGTTTCATTTTTTTAACGAGGTTGACATAGAAAAAGAACTATCCTTGGAATCAGATCATGGACCATACGAGAACATGGCTCCTAAGAGGTTTTCACTAGATGGAAGAACTACGCTCTGGAACGAACACATGTCGACTGGTACAAATGACAAATCGGGTTCCAATGGCCTCAGTACATAATGTACAATACCATATGTGTGATCATCAACAGATGTGGAGATGGAACGTGTAGCCACATAATTGACTTGTGGCGGGGAAGGTACTACTTGCAAATAAGAGCCAATAGGGGATGATGGTTGCAAAGGAGGCGCTTGGTGACCAATGAATGACAATTGATCAATGGTCAATATTCTCCTTTCACGTGGAAAACAAACCACACGGAAAAGCGAAGAAACAAGAAATCCCATGACATAAACATAGTCGTATCCAATGAGAAGATTGAAATATAAGGGACCTTGGACTACCATCACGTATATATAGACGGTCTTTCCTCCCAGAGTAATAGGGAATTTTGGAAGGATCCCTAAGGGTTGACTGGTTCCTCCATTGAAAGCCAACAGATTCTGGATGATAGGCAGAAGCTGTGGGGAACCCAAAGCTTGCCGAGTAGTAGAAGACATGATGCTAACAGACGTGCCTTCATCTAATATAGTGCCATGTACTACCATATTATAGGCTTATATTGTGACCTGGAAAGGCACATAAGATGGGAGGTAGAAAGCAGTCAATGGACCCCAATCGAAAGAAATGACACAACTACTTGATGGGGGCATCGTATGATTGCCCCCATGCTATACAGGAATAGGAGAAGGACTCTCCTGAACAACTGGGACGGGAGGGTCACTCTTTGATTCATGAGAATCCGAGGAGACAAGAAGAACATGAGTAGTATGATCACCACTCTCTTCTGGCACAGAGTGATCAACTGGTGGCGGAATCAAGTCGACACTCTTTTCGACCAATGGTCGATTGGGAATAGACACAAGAGAGTCTCGCTCAGGAAGAGCAGGATGGGCAAGAGATGAATCCAAGTCAATCTCCTTACCAACTAGGAGAGGGTTAGAAGAAAGCTTATGATAACCAACATGAAGTTGGGGTTGAGGAGCTGTAAGGTTTCCAAAACTTTGGAAGCTTTATCCATAAGAGGACAAAGGTGAAGAAGATGCTCTCCTTCACATAACCTATAGGGGAAACTAATCTTTCCCTTCTTCTTACCATCATTAGCTGAAGGTGTAGCATCGACATGATCTCCAGAGGTCGACGGGGATGGCCGGCTCAAGTTTTGAGACCATACCTCTAAGACTCTAGGAACACCAGGACGGTCTTGAAGGATATGGTCACCCTTACACAACTTGCAAGGGAATCTGACCTTCCGTGGAGGATCAAAAGGTTTGTATATAGGAGGTGCATTTGGAGCAACAATTTCACGGTTGGCCTCTTGCTTATTTGACTTCTTCTTCTCCTTAGCCTCCCGGTTACTAGATTTGAAACTTTCACCAGGCGAAGTAGAAGACGAGGGTGAATAAATGGGGGAAGAAGGCGAGGGGTCAACCTTAGAATCATCATGACGTGATTCAATTGAAGGAGACGTTTGGATAGGAGTCGGGATGCTCGGGACCACCGAGGTCGAAAACAACCAGACAAGCAGACCAATGGTTAACCCAGGAAGGGACAACGTCGCCATATAAGGAGCACTAGTGTTTCCAAAAGAAGGAAAAAGACCAGGATTCCCATCCAAGGGGAACCCTTGACTGGTAGACTTTGGGAATGTTGCTATTGGAATCAAATTTTAAAGAGTTACTAAGGAAGATAATTTTAACCAGGAATATTTTGTGGGTAGTTAATTTTAAGACACTGAAACAAAACTTTGCCTTTTCATATTTTAAGAGTCGAGAAAAGGATGAAAGGTGACTCTAGTTGCTTTCGGAATTAACGAGCTCGAAAGGACAAGTGCTCGATGATCTTTTCAAATTTAAAGAGTCAGTAAAGATAAAAAATGGCTCCTCATGGTACTCTAGTCATAAAGGATTACCAGGCAACCGTGAACTGCAGAATACCCCTTGACGAACCAAGAAGTATGGGTAGGCAGTCTCCCCGAATGTTGTGTTCGGTGTCTCACGTTTACAAGGTGGCAGACTCGGCTTCCTACGAATAAAGGATTGCAGACCTAGTGGGGTCTCCCTTTATATACGCGATGGTACGGGGAGCACAAGTACATACTAGTGTTGTCTAATGCTGAAGCGAAGGAAAACTACTAGGTTTAAAGACACCGGAACCCGTGTCTAGCCTAGACCACTAAATGTGAGCGTTAAGTTTCAATGCTTCCTTAGGTTAATTCAATAAATTTTAATGGTTGATCTTGAATTAGGTTTCAATTACAAGGCCCTACCTCTGTCATCTGAAAACTCCTATATGCAGCTATATGAGAAAAGAGGTCTTTGTCTTTGATGAAAGTTATCACTAATTGGGAGAGAGAGAACACAAAATTAATGAAATATTTCACTAATAAATCTCCTAAATGCACTTAATATTCCTATAACAACATAATAAGTTCCATTTCATTTCCAATGCTTATGATGATGCAATTCTAGCTTCTCAATAACGCTACTAATGCAATATTTTCGCTTAAGTAAACTAGAATGATGTTCTCATTTTCATAAAATGCAAAATGAATCTTTCACATAAATCACTTTAAATGAAAATTTTCACAATTCCAAACAAACAATCACCAATCAAATCCAAAGCATTATAAATGAAACTAAAATCAACTTCTTCCCTGAATCAAACAAACCAAACACATAAATGCTTCAATCGACAAACCAAGCAATGTAATCTATGCTTGGAAAGAGAAAAGAGACACTCAAAATAAGAGAACAAACGAGACTCTTTTACTCATTCAATTGAAAACAAAGCATCGTAGTCACTTTTGGGTGGAAGAAGAGAGTCTTAGGGTCAAGACACACTGGCACTGGAATGGGATAAATTCTATTTTTTCTTAACTCAGAGACTAGAGCAACTTTTGGGCCAAAAATAACGCTGATCGGCATGACCGACACAACTTTCAGGCTAAAACTAGCGTTGATAGGCCTGATCGGCACAACTGTTTGGCCAAAAATAGCGCTGACTGAGGGATTCAAGGAAAAAATAAAAAAGAACTTCACACAGGGCCAAACTTAACACATCATAAGGTGGGATAAACCAGGCAAGCACACAAACAAGGCTAAATGAAGCTTTCTAGTTAGGGAGAACACGGTCTAAAAGGCTTACGGGGTCGAAATCATGAGAGCAAAACACACTGGCCAAGATTCTGGACAAAACCTAATCTTCACTTACAGGCATCGACACGACTGCCTAACTGACAACAAGCGCCAGAGGGAGGTCGACGCAACTGTTTTTCAGCATATCGCACTGATCAGCGCAACTATTTTTCAGCACCATTAAGTGTGCTAATCGAGGAAAAAAAAAAAAAAAAACAAAAACAAAAAAACAAAA
>APFE031101856.1:309282-322128 GCA_000404065.3 Pinus taeda
TAATTAACCCATCTTAACCGTCTTATATAAAATCAATTATAAATTTATTATAAATAAGATTAATAAGAATTACAAGAATAACAAATATGGCATTATAATTTAGTATATATTAATAAATTATATTAATTTATAATATTATTTATTATATATATCACATAAATTAAATAAATAATATCATAATTAATGTTATATATATTTATTTAATTTATAATAGAATAATATATTTTAAAGTAATTAAATAAATAGTATTATAATATATATGTATATAATTTATTGGGGTAATTATATAAATAAATTTAGTAACATTTTAATATTAAATTTTCTTAGAGAAAGTTTGACTAGGGTCCTTGAATGATAAAGTAGCTGTTGGAGTTTTTTAGCCGTTGGAGTCTCTGCTTGAACTATTTAAACGCTGAGCTAGATCTGCATTTTCAACTTGTCCTGATGATGAACCACATGGGTTGGTTCGAAACGCGTTGGCAGAAATCTGTCTTATGTGATTTACGCTGAAGCTCTCCTTATAAATATGGCTAATCACAGAAGTCTCAATTCTACAAGTCAAGAAACATTAAGCCATGAATATGTAAGATGACAAATCATGTAGGAAATCAATCGATAGTTGCATACATATATTGAATCAAGAAGAGATTACAACCATTGTCTTAACATTGCCGTTCTCCTTTGACAAGACCAGGTTCCCACACACTTCTGCTAGCATTCCATGATGGCCTTAACAACAATAGTTTTAAGGCTCTTCCCTTTAGGCTTCACTTCAAACCAAATCACACTTCTCCCTCACACAACTGGAGAGCTACAACTATGAATAGATTATTGTTTACTCCAAACTTAATTGGCACTAGCACACCCATATTAACACTTCAACCCTAACACTAGCTTGTGCTTGGGAAAAAGGGAGGTTTATATAGGATGAACAGATGGGAGATGGATCCTCTTCTCATGGGAGAAGGTATTATCCCTTAAGGTAATTCCATCATTATAGGGGAAAGGAACCCAAACTGACATCCTCGACCCCATCCGGCCAAACCATTTACCAGACTTCCATTACGAAGCTTCTAGAACTAGAAGCTTCAGCTCTTTATTTAAAAAACTTTCCATATGAGGATAGGCATGACTGGAAGAAATCTCAGTCGCTTCATTCAGTGCTAGGGACAGTGTTAATCCTTGCATATCAGCGCGAGGAAGACAAGGGCCATTAGTGTCGGTCTTGTAAATTGGGCAAAACATAAGTTTCAGGGGAAATGCTGCAAAAGGGAATTGTTTTGCTCATGAAGAGGGACACAATGGGAGTTTCTTCATGAAGGGAAAGCATGTAGGGTTCACTGTAGAGGTCCTCCAAGATCATGGAACGAGGAGTGCAGGGGCATTGACAAAATGCCGTGTAACAATATCATTTAGAATTTTTGATGACATGATGACTCAAGTATTCATCAAAATCTTCATGGGATGTATAGATGCATTAATATGACCATCGTTATGTGGATTTTGTTTGAGCCTGGTTTTTGCAATAAGTCATCATTTGTATGATGTAATTTGATGAAAGAACTCTTTATGAGAGGATATTTAAAATGCATTAAGCATATCCAATGTGTATCTTTCCTTGTTATATGAATGAGATTTGTGATTATTTTTGTTAAAAAATAACTTCGACCTTCTGATCTCAATATGTCTTGAAGTTTCATTTGAAGACTTTAAGCAATATTTGGAAGTATTCCTGAAGAGATTTTTGAAGAAATTTTGTAGCTAGACCTTGGACCAAAGGAAGATATGAAGATTCTTAATGTCCCTTTGTTGCAATTTTTGAAGATTTTCTAGAGCTTCCCTTGATGACAATATGGAGCAAAATTTGATGACAATCTAGAGCATACCTCGATGAAAATATAGAGCATACTTTTATGACAACCTAGAGCACATCTTGAAGAGCCTTGGAGTAGGCTTGTTAAAGCAAACTAGGAGACCCTTCTTTGAAGCATACCTAAAGTAGAGTCAAAGATTATAATGATAACCTTTTAGAGCAGTTGCATGTATTTGTGATAGACCGTTTTATGATTTGAAAGCATAACTATAATTATTTGAATTAGAACTTGTGATATGATTTGTAGCAGACCTTGGAGACTTTGGAATAGACATTGGAGACCTCCTGAAGCAAACTTGGATACCTTTGGTGCTAAATTGAAGCTAGTTTGTTGATTTGTTTTGGAAACATTCTTGAAATAATTTAAGAGTAGTCTGGAGCATATTTTGGATTACTTTCGAAGTAAACTTGGAGTCATCATTAAGTAACCCTTGAAGAAATTTTGAGCAGGCCTTAAACCAAATCTTGATGTGATTCTTGAAGAAGTATTTTTTGAAGTGTTTCTAAAGAAAACCTTAGACATGTTGGAGCCTAAAACTAGGTTGGTACCTAGATTTAATTAAGAGGATTGGTGTCCTCATTAGGACTAGGTTGGTGCCTATATTCATGGTTGAGGATTGAAGTTCTCTTTCAAGGTTGGAGCCTTGAAGAAGTCACAATTTTTGTTGTACAGGTTGGAGCCTGAATTTTTTGAATAAGCGGATTGGAGTCATCATTGTTTGATTAATATTAATATAAGGCATTTTTATTTTGCTCCTTGAGTTTTGGTACACCTTATGCTTCCTATTGTGAAGAATATTATCTGGCATAATTTAGCAATTGAAATAAATATTGATTCACCCCCCTTCAATATTTTCAACAACTGGTTTCAAACCCAGTTCCTTTAGTCTCAACCTAACAATTGGAAGGAATATCCCCTAGAAAAAATGGCAAGGTCAAGAGGGAAAGTCTCCAAATCCTTGAAGATATTTCCTCCTTAGTCATGAAATTGGAAGTCAATCAAGTTGGCAAAGCTCCATTGTTTGATGAAACAAACTATGTATTATGGAAATCAAGAATGCGGTTCCTTTTATGACTCTTGGATGTGAAGTATGGTAATCAATAGTTACTAGGCACATAACTACATACGAGTCAAAAGAATACAATACAAAAGAAATGAAATTAATCTTGAGTAGTCTATCAGATTCTGTAAAAGTCAAGGTGGGTCAATGTTCTTTGGCTAAGTGTCTTTGGGAAAAACTACAAAAACTTTATGGAAAATCTAGCTTTGTGTCTATTGAACCAAAACTTGAGTATGTGGAACAAGAACACAAAGATGATCAAGAATCAAAGGAAATAGGTGAAGGCACACAAAATGAAGATGAAGAAGGAATTGGAGTAAAGGTTGAAGTAAAACTTGAAGCAAAACTAATGGAATCTCTAAAATAAATAAGTATATTGAAAAAGAGAATAAAGAACATGAAGAGAAGAATTAATATGTTGATCATGCAAAGCGATAAATTGTCCTCCTAAGGTGCCAAGTAAAAGAAATATCTAAGGATTTTAACAAGATTGAAACAACATTTCATAAAAAACAAAGGAAATATGAAGAAGAAGTCATACAACTTAAAATTCAACTAGAAGAAGCTAAGAGAATATAAATAATGAGGATTTAGTTGATGAAGAAAGAAGAAGATTGTGAAAATATTGAAGAATCTATTATCTCATTGTGAAATGAAGTTAACAAGCTATGCAAGATTCTGTAGATTTTTCAATGATTGGATGACATTCTCATCCATTAAAGATCACCTTTTGACAAAAGAGGACTTAGTTATATAGGTGAATCTCCCTGCGAAGAAGATGCAAATCTCAAATCCCAAGGATCAAATTTGAAGAAAAATACGAAAATAAATCCATTGTCCTTCAAAGGAAAAATCTTTTCATGAGGTCATATTGATGTTACCAAGGAATCCTCTCTCAACACAAGTAATTGTGAGAATCAACCAAAGATTCAACCTCCTCCAAGAAAAAGAAATTTCAGAAAATCATCCAAGTATCAAACCATATTCTTTGGGCATTGCTTTTAATGTATAATTTAAGGCATAAGGCAAGAAATTGTAGCGTCTATACCAAGAATAATTATAGAAAAATAAGTCCTTATCACTTTTCCATAAACCAACCTGCAAGCTATAAAACTAGAGGAGCTATTGGTAACAACATAAGTTATAATTCATTTGATTCATTATTCAAATTATATAATACTGAATGCTACAAATGTCACAACCCTTGACACATAACACATGCTTGTAGAAGCATCATGACATGGTTTCTTATGCAAGTCAAAGAGGAAAATATTCCTACAAGAAACAAAGAAAATTCCACCAAAGTTTGGAAACGAAAACAAGATGAGTCAAGGATAGAAGAACATGACTCGGTCTTATGTGATCAATGCATAAATTAAATCACCTTTAAGTTTGAGTGCTCCAAGGACAGTCTCTCGTCAAGATATGCAACATAAGGACCCCAAAGTTGTTCTTTAGGCTGTCATAAGCAGATGGTTGCCACTCTCAAGAAAAATTATGATAAAAAGAATTTCTAGATCCTATTTTGGCTCAATCAAGTCATATTTCATGCCTTCTTCCTGGAAAAGAAGTATTAAATAATGTGCTTCTACAACTGGATTATGTCAAAAAGAGCCATGAAGACATGTGATTCTAGTGTAAGTGCACCTTCTATTGAGTCCAAAATGTTGAATATTTCATTAAATGTGCCTCTCCACAAAGAGTCTGATGGGGAACGTCTAAACAATTTGGTGGAAGATGTGAATAGGTAAGAAAAAAGCAGGATTTTGGGAATGATTTCCTGGATTTGCGAGAGTGGTGTGATCTATATTGGTTAGAAATTGCTTATATCTTCTTCAACCTACAATCCTTTGAAAATCTTTGAAAGTGGAATCTTAGTGTAAATATTTGTGAACAAAAGTGCAAGGCTTGTATTTGATGATGGGTATAGGTTTGGAGAAAATTGTTGCAATTAGAAGCTTTCTAGTAGATATGTTCAGGTTCTTATAGTTGCCAAGGAGGTTCTTTTAAAGAGAAAAAAATTCTTGTGTTGATCTAGAAACTGTAGAAGTAGAAGGTTTGGAGAGTAGTGTTGTATTAGGATATGAGTTAGCTATACTAGCTGGTCCATTATGTGATAAAAATATGCGGGGTATAGCTTTCATTATATTTCCTATAAGGAACAAGTCTCCCGATGTTAAGGAAAATGGAAACAATAATGGTCCTCATCTCTATAACCAGTATGAGCCATTTTTAGGCCAAGTTATCACTACTGTTAAAAATGTGTTAGGTCTTCTATCCTTTCAAAAGGACATCACCTTGAGAAAGCAATATATTTTTGTGAGAATACTCAGGTCAGATGTATGTTATGCTTGCTTGAAGATGTGCAGGGATCCTAAAAGAAGAGATGTGGAAAGGTACAACATTATTCATTTACTAAATTTTTTGAAGATGGACATTAGGGGCTACAAGAAAGACCTTGCTAAAGATTCAATTTTTTGAAGGACTTGGAGGTGTTTGGGAATGATTCAGATGTACCTACAAACATAACTAAGAAAATGTTTGACATTGTTAAATTGTGTTAAGGTATTCCTTTAGAGGATAGGACAATACAACATGCAACAACACAATGGACATTGGCATAGTTGGTCTAGAAGAACAAAGTTGCACAGAAAGTTACGAAGCACACACTCAAGGGGAGTAGTCTTTAGTGGAAGAAGTTGACAGGGGAACATCTCATTTTCCATTGATGTCAAAGAGAGAGTAAATACCAAAAATAAAAATGGTAGGAGTATTGCCATTATTGGCTTGATGGGGCTTGGACCCAGGTTCAAAAGTTAGCTACGCTAACCAACAAAACCCTATACTATAAGCCCTTTCAGAAACAACCCACATAGCGTAGGATGCAGTCTCACCCAAGGCAGTATTAGGGGATGACAAAACCATGTTTTTGGATCCATAGGTCTATGTGATGTGTTTATGTTATTCCAGGCCTTTATTCTGACCTTCGCGAACCCTAGCCCTTGAAATGTGGAAATTACAGTAACTTACATATAATAGATCTAAACTCTTCGCCGAGTGTTCTAAACATTCATAACGTCATGTAATTGACTAGATCTACCACTTTCGTGCATCCATTAAGTGTTTCTTATGATAAATGAAATAATCAAAGTGAATACATAGTAAATGCATAAGTAAAGTTTAACACACAAATACATAGAGATTTCCCAAAAAAGTCTTTGTTATGTTCAGATCTTCTGGTACAAACTCTTTCTTCCCTGCGCACTCAGCTGCAAGATCCCGTGCACTTAGTTACGGACTTACCAAGGTCTCTGTGCACATAGCTACAGGAGCCTTCCCCTTCACCTAAGTACAGAAAATAGACTTCTCTGACTTATATCACTTTCTCATAGATTCATTCTTCGATATCTCATATAACTCTCTCTATGACTCCTTTTTATAGCATCTTCCATTATAATACCATGGTTTACGAACCATGGTAGGGTCATAAAACAACTTAACTTCTAACAAGCTAAGGGGCTTTGACCTTCCTAAAGCCCCTTTGACTCCTAACTAACTTCGCCCTCTACTCCTCAAAATGCGAATACTTTACAGTAATGACAAAAACTATTTGCAAAATTGACCCTAGGGGACCCTGTCCCAACAGGCTTCCAACATAAAGTCGTGACTCGTCCTCAAGTCACTCTACTGGTGGTGCCTCGATCTTCGCCTGTAGATCACTAAATTCAATCTTCAACACTTGCAGGTCTACTGTCCCCTATGCAGCGGCCTGACGAACTTACTCAACCAATTTTTCTGTGGTTGGGCCTTTGACTACAAGGCCCATGGTTCTCTGCGTTTGCTGCATCACCTTCAACTTGCTCTGTACTGACAGTGTCAACTGACTTGCTTCATTCTCCCCAGGCTGCGTCCTTGAAGATATGATGGCTTCCTTTTGACGCAGCTCATTGATCTCACTCTGGATGAGCTTGCCCTCTTGTAAGTTGGTGAACCTTTGCACTAGTGCTAATGTTTGTGCAGTAGACCTGATCTCATCGAACTGGTTCTGCTTTTCTCTGATATCTACTTCAATCTTTTGCAAAGTTGGATCCTCCTGCAATGAGGTCCATAATTCCATGGCTTGTTTAAACAACTGGGTGCAACCCTTGACTACAGTTTCTAAGGTAGCCATCTCTTCTTTAATAGCAGTCTCGTGCTGCTCTCTGACTTCTAGGGGAGTGGTTGGTTGCAACTTAAGTTGGAGTTTAGATATCTACAGTTATAACTCAAATCTAAATTTGCCAATTTCCTACTTCAACTCCTTTACTATGGAAGCTAGCTTCTGAATCTTCTCTGTAGAGGTTGCATTTGCTAGAATCTGGAGCTTGGGAAGCTCACTACATGCCTATGCTATTGCTGCTTCCAGTTGCTGACTTTGCGCAATGACTTCCTCCCTTTCCTTGAGGGCCTGTGCCTTTTCCTCAAACATCTGCTAATTATTGGTTTTGACTTTGTTGATGATCAACAATGCACGTTGTTCCTGAACTCTGAGCTCATCTGATACCCCTTGATGTAGCTCATGCAATGTCTGAATAGGGAGCATTGCCAGATTCAAACTCAAATCCTTCATGTGTAAGAGGCACACCCTGTCATCTCTAATGCCTCGACGTGCAGTGACCTCGTTGGCAACTACACTGTGTGAAGCCCCGTGGTGAACTCTATTGCTAAGGCTGACCCGCTTACTTGTTTCAGGCTCGCTTGTCCAACGCTTGCTTGAATGATCCCTGTTTGGACCTGCAATTCCCTTAGGCCCTGCTGCACCTTATCCAACGTTTGGTGGTATTTTTCTTCGATGTGGCCCCAAATATTCTCTGTTGCATTGCAGACCATATCACCAATCTCGTCTAGGTCCCTCTCTGTGAGGACCAAAGGCGTCACACTCGCCAATTTTTTTGACTTTTGCTTTTTGCGCAGCCCTGTAGAACTCCTATTTTGCCTCTTTTTGATGATGAAGGGGGACTCCAAGCTTACACTCCCTTCGTCTTCTCCCTCTCTCTCTCTCTCCACATTAGTGTGCTCCGTGTGAGACTCGCTGAGGTCAATAGTGGCCTATGACGTAGTGGAATCTTTCTCCTTCGACACTTCTGTCTCTTTGGCAGAAACCTTCTCTTTGGGCACTTCCCTTTCCTTTGCAACAACTTCTTTCTGTTGTACGGCATTTTATTTTGCCGTGACATTCTCTTTCACGAAATTCGTCTGTGCTTCCTTCTTCTTCTCTTTTACTGCTACTATCATTGCTGTGGTCTGTGTGGCTGCACCTTCAACAATCTTACTAGTTCCTATGCCGACATCAGAAGGGGTGAGCCAGTCACTCGTCCATTTACTGAAAACCCCTAGAATATCATCCTCGGCGACCAAGTATGGCATCTTGTGCCATGTGCGTGTGGCATCTTTCTTCACGTGGATATGCAGATTATGAAAATCTGCTTTGAAGTCAGCAACATTGGTATATTGGCATGCAAACTTGGTGATAACCTTGGCCATTGGTTAATCACCATCCTCAACTTTGACTCAAATAAGACCCAAAAGATCTTCGTCTCCATAACGCACTCGGGGTCTTTGGTGGCCCACAACGAAGCGAACTTCGCGGCCTTAGGTAGATTTGGATCATGTTGAGGGAGCTGAATTTCTTTGGGCGTCCTCCATGTCACCAACATGATCAACAGCAACAACCACGCGTAATGGAACACCTTGCCCTCATCCCATGCCTCTCTGCAATCCTTCAAAAATTCATGACATAAGTACTGAGCCCAATTGTATTGGACTCCTTTGGTGCACTACACAGCCAAAGAGAATACTGGCGCCGACACTTCATCGGCGCGACACATCCTCATGATTTTTCCACCCAAGATTTGTGCAACAAACTACACCGCGCCATCTAATATGGAACTTATTGCATAAACACTTGAATTGTTCACCAGCCTGAAGTCACTCTTGATTTGATCTGCCAATTTCTTCTCCTATGACTTTCCCATGAAATCCTCCGCAGGGTCCACTCCTTGGTAAGGAAGCAATGTGATTCTGTGAATCAATATGTCAATAATCGGGATGGGCCCTCCTAACTAGAGGCACCCATTGTGCACCAGCGTCAACAATTGATGCACACAAACTATATTAATAGTGTTTCGACTAAAATGCAGCACCCACAACATATTTAGGAGCCCCATGCACCCAACTTCGACCACCCATTTCATCAGCTGAAGCCGCGAATCCTATGATTCTTCATAATATACCTTTTTTCAGGTACTTGCTCAGCTCCAACTACAGGAAATTTGCATGGTCCCCTAGGTCCCAATCCTCCATTTTTAAGTACAGTATCTGGTTCATCAAATTGCCCTCAAACGACACATTCTCTGGCAGCAAAGGTGTGGAGACCATGAACTTCGCTGAATCTAGGTCTTTAAGAACTTTATTTGTGGATTTTCTTAGCAGGATGTACGGCGATAACCAAGTTATCAACTCAGCCTCCTCTGCATCAATCTCCTCAATACCCTTGGTTAGTTCTTTCTCATCTAGGTCTAAGGGCTCCATCGGTTGTTGGGATCTATCCATCTTTCCCTTCTGTTGGTTCTCCGTCGGATTTTTGCGCGGTGATATCCGCACCAGTGCCTGCTGGGGCTTCTTCTGTTTCTTCTATCTTGTCGTGGATGCAAATGGTTTAGGTCTCAACAACCTAGGTGCTGTAGTAGGCAAAATAGTAGATACAGTTTGGGTCGGCTCTAGCTCAGGTCGAGTTGCAGTCATTCTCTCAAGGAATTTATTGCGTTGCCAATCAATTAAATTTACGAATATTGGCTGTGAAATATTTTCTTTAATTCTTTTCCAATCCTCAACAGACATACAACACTTCTCTTGGTGCAAACTAAAGTGCAAAATTCTCAAGGCAAATTCTCAAGAAGCAAAGTGTTCGAATGTGGGGCAGGATGTTGTATTTATAGCCCAATTTGAATTCAAATCCATTAGTTCCCTCCAAATCCCTATCAATAATGCGTTTTTGGTGGAATATTTCCAAAGATATGCATCTTAAATGCTCCCCCCCACTCCCTTTAATGGAAGAATTTCCATCCAATCAGCTACATTGCTTCCAACGGTCACTTTTTCAGCTAGGTTGCGTGAGACCCACCATTCTAGCACAACTCCTTCATTGCAACTCTCCTCTACGTCTTCCCTTGATTTGTCGTGCAGCCCATCCACTTCATTAAACTATCCTACTGGCAATGTAGTTTATAGTTCCACACTCCCTTGCAACTACCTAGAATACTAAGACTATCCCGCATCCATATAGTCATTGCGCAGGGGTGAGATCACCCCCTGTACAACTTTAACCGACTCCCATTGACCTTTCTCGAAAACAACTCCCCATTCAGCTTCACGCACTAAATTGCATATTCATCCATAATCTCCTTAACAATATATGGCCCCAGCCAATGCATTTGGAATTTTCCCGGAAACTTCGTGAACTTACAGTCATATAGAAATATCAAATCTTCATTCTTAAAGGTGCGTTGTTTAATATGGTGATCGTGCCATGCCTTCTCGGAATCCTTCTGCACCCGCTGATGAAAACCCGCTAAGAAGCGATCTTCCTCCAACTCAACTAGCTGCCCGAGGCCTTATTCCATGGTATCTCGATCAACCATGTCTGTAACTGCAGCAATCCGCAAACTTGGCATGATGTACTCCAGCGACATTACAACTTCTTTCCCATAAACTAGTCTGAACGACATTTGTCCCGTCAACTTTTTACAAGTAGTTCTATACGGCCATAGGACAACTGCTATGTGCACATCCCAATCATTCTGCTTCGCATTGAAAATCTTCGTTAAAGGGTTCTCTAGGATTTTGTTAAAGGCTTCCGCTGTGTCGTTCGATTAAGGGTGATACGACGTACTCTTCTGGTGATACATTTGGAATTCTTCAAGCAAAGCATCAATTGTTTCATTCAAGAAGTGCGAACCCCTGTCGCTCATCAGGACTTTAGGGAAGACAAACCGAGACAAAATGTATTAAAAAATGAACTTCGCAGCTATGGCCATGCTACAATCCTTCACAGCTTGTGCCTTAACCCACCTAGTTAAATACTCGGTCACTGTAATGATGTATTTGGATCATGTCTTCTTTCCTAATGGTTGAATTGGTCCCACGAAGTCTATTTCCCACTTATCAAATGCTTGTAATAACACTTGTGGGTTTAGAGGCAATTCATCTCTTCGCGACGACCTCCCCGTTCTCTGGTAGACATCGCATGCCCTGCAATAAGCCTTGGAATCCTTATGCATAGTCAGCTAATATAGTCCTGCTCGTAGGATCTTCTGCGTAGTCGCTCTTCCCGCATAATGTCCTCCTACAACCTCTCCATGCGCTTCAGCGAGGATACTTGGTCATTCATATTCCAAGACATACCTATGCAATATTTCATCGGATCCGATTTTATGTAAGTTTCCTACGATAATGGAGAAATCTGCAACTCAGACTGCAAATTCTTTCTTTCGTAGTGTCGTATACCCTTTAGGAGCTGTACCCGTAGACAAGAATTGGATTATGTCTGTGAAATGGTCATTTGCGACGCGTACAACAAAGAGCTGTGCATCAAACAATGCTTCCTCCAGATTTGTATGTTCGTCACCATTCTCAATCTGTAAGAGGTGATCTGGTCCAACATTCAGTTACCCTGGCTTCATGATTACTTGAAATTCATATTCTTGAAAGAGCAACAACCATCTACAGATTCCCCCCCCCCCCCCAACACAGGCTTGTTGACCAGGTACTTCAGAGCAGAATGGTCTATGTACATCTTGAACTATGCACCCAATAAATAGTGCCTGAACTTCGGGAGCACATATACCATTGCCAATCCTTCGCACTATGTGGTTGAATAATTCTTTTCTACCTTCGATAACTTCCTACTCGCAAAATCTATCGGATGGTCGATATCATCTTTGCCTGGTTGGGTTAGCACAACTCCTAGTGCTATGGAGGATGCATCTACATGTACATGGAACTCCTTCGTCTAGTCGGGGAACACTAGAATGGGCGCGGTGACCATTTTTTTCTTCAAGACATCCAAACTCATATGGTAATCATCGTCCCAACAAAACATCACATCCTTTTTAAACAATTTTTCCATGTGCGCACTGATATGTGCATACACTTTGATGAATTCCCTGTAATACCCTATGTGGCCCAATGTCGTGCGCGATTGTTTGACATTCTTTGGAGGCTCCACATTAATAATCACTAAAATTTTGGAAGGGTTGGATATCAACCCTTGCTTACAGAAAACATGGCCCAAGAGTATCCCATAGAGTACACAAAATATGCACTTTTTTCAGATTAAGGGATATCTGATACTTTTGACAAGTATCCAACACGAGGTGAAGACTAGCAAAATGTCTCTTTATTAACCTAAACACTGGCCAATCATCAAAGTAAACCTCCAAAAACTCGTGAATAAATTCTTTCAAAGTCATGACTACTACCCTAGAAAATATTGGAGGGGAGTTTTTAAGTCCGAAAAGCATAACTGTATATTGAAAACAACCCCATTTAGTAGTGAAGGTAGTATTACTCCTATCCTCTAACACGATCTTGATCTGATGGTACCCTAAGAACCCATCTGTAAATGAATAGGCTTCTTGACCGCCAACATTCTCCAATACTTCATCTATGAATGGTGTAGAAAATGGATCATGGACGCAAGCATCATTCTGTTGGGTTGTGTTATATTCTTTCCATGACTAACCTACGTAGCGAACCGGGGGGTTAGAGGGGGGGCGAGTAGCCCCCCTCTACGGTGTTCGGGGCAGCACCCCGGGAAATTTTTTTTTGGACCCTATATTAGGTTGGGCGAACCTACCTATGGTTTTCGGTCCA
>APFE031101858.1:0-27543 GCA_000404065.3 Pinus taeda
AGAAGCTGATGGAGGAATACAAAATCAAGCATAGAAAATCTACTCCATACCATCCGCAAGCAAATGGTCAAGTGGAATATACAAACAAAGTTCTTGAGAGCATCATCACCAAAACTGTTCATCTCCACAGAAGAGATTGGGCAGAAAGGCTTCCTGAAGCCTTATGGGCCTATAGAACTACATGGAGGAACACAACAGGACATTCTCCCCATGAACTTGTTTATGGGAAAGAAGTCTTGCTCCCATTGATTTTCAAATCAAGACCTTCAAGATGGCAGTCCAGTTGGGGATGAGTCTATCAGAAGCCCAAAAGCATAGAATGGAGCAGCTAAATGAGCTATATGAAATAAGACAAGATGCAATATTAAGAACTGATCTAGTTCAGCACCAAAGAACTAAGTGGCATGACCGATATATCAAAGAGAAGAAGTTTCAAAAGGGAGATTGGGCGTTACTGTTTGATTCAAAGTTTAAAGACTTCAAAAGGAAATTTCAAACTCATTGGCTTGGGCCATATGAGATTGATGAGGTCTTTAACAATGGAGCAATTCGAATCAAGACTATTGATGAGTTTCAAACTCCTCTCATTGTGAATGGCCACCGATTGAAAAATTATCATAAGCCACTCTCAAAAGAGGACTTTGTCAAAATATTTCAAGAAAATTCTGTAATAAGGCTAGTGGAGAAGAATTCTTCTCCTCCGTTAGCCTAATCTTTGTTTCTTTCTGAGTTGAAAAAAAAAAGGGAAAAAAGAAATAAATAAATAAAAATGTGTATAAGCCTGAAAACCAATCTCAGATTGGCGGTCTTATACAGAAAATATGGAGTGAAAATCAGGGACACCTGACACTCTATATTTTCCAAAAAAAAAAATTCTCTCTCTTTCCATCCTCACTCCATCTTCATTCCATTTCACTTCACTTCATCATTTTTCATCTCCATTTCACTTCATTCCATTTCATTTTTTCACTTCACTCCATTCGCTCCATCTCATACCATCAATAAAAATCCTTTTCAGGACTATTTCTATTCAGTTAGTCTTTTCCTAACTAACTTTGTGCAGTTAAAAGGGAGATGTCTTAGTTTCCGCAGCTCGCACCAGTTTCCGCAGCCAAGAATGATTCTGTCTCTACAGCTAGCAGCACTCTGTTTTCAAAGGAAAATCTCAGTCAAAGGTTAACATCATCATCACCAAAGGCAGCAAGGATATGAGGCACCCGCAGGATCAAAAAGCAATAATGGATCAACAACCTTAATCAACAAATGGAAAACTCATGAAGGTATGATCAAAATATTTTCCAAACAACAATTTAATGTCATTTTATGCATAGTTATTAAATCGTGGAAAGAGCCACTAAATGCAATTATTCGGCAAATATCATCCCACTTCTCCTCCACAACAATACTTCATCCACCTCATACCCTTCTAACGGTCCCATAATCACTCATAATCTAAATTCAAAATGGACTGCGCTTTCATTTATTGGCCGTACGAAAGAGTGACCTATTATACTACGTCTCTTCTACACCATGATTTCCGTAGCCAATACTGATACGTGTGCGTAAGCCACCCGGCTCTAAAGGATTCGACCGTTAATCCATCCACTTATCACTCCATTTCCACACGCATTGAACTCATTTCTTGTGTTCTACTTCCTCATACTCACACCATTACCACTCCCATTTCCGCTGCAAACTCCACAGCTCTGTTTCAAACCTCGATTGTAGTTCTGCAATACATCTTGCATTATGTTATGACTACTCCACTTACAGCCATAATCCACATGTTTTTCCCGTGAGCATCCTCCTTAAGCATCCATACACAGTCAAAGCTTCAGCCGAAGTTGAGAGCCGAAGATGGGGAAGCTGCTTAGAGCTGAACCCGAAGGTCCAAAATATTTAGAAGGGTATCCTCAGACGAAGGAAGCATTGAAGAAAGAAAAATGGTTGAAATTCATTCAAAAGTTCAGAGGATATGATAAGGAGGTAACGAAGGCATTTGCTTGATCCTTCAATGGGCACACCGTGGAAGTAGGGGACCTGAAATTCACAATAACAGAGAATACCATAGCAACAACAACCAGTCTACCTCAGGTGGGAGACAGATGGTTTAAGAACAGAGGGCTGGAAGATCAGGGATGGAAGAACATGCTCAAGAACCCAGGTATGGACACTTCAGTATTCACTAAAGGGATTCCTGTACATGTAATTGAGGAAGAATGGACTCCATTATTATTACTTGCTCAAACGTTTATTACATGTGAGGGCCGCTTTGGCACCATGTATATGTACCATGCAAGAATCATGATGAACTTCATGGAAGGCCATGCCATCAATTTACCCTACTTTCTGTTACGAAGCCTAAAGAAAATGAGTTCCACTGTCCAAAAGAATGTAGGCCATATTGAGCCCCATTTGTATCATCACGGGTTTATTAGAATTCTCATAGAGGATCAATTGAAAAATAACAATGATACATGGGAAAAGTTTTTAGTCAGGAATCATTTCCAAGAAGTAACTGAAGCTTCTACTAGCAGTTCTCCTAGAATCCCGAGAGGAAGTAGGAGAACAAAAATAGATGTTGCAGCCCAAGATCCTCCTATTGTAGAAACTCAGGAAACCACTCAAAAAGAAGAGGAAGAGAGAGATAAAACCAAGAAACAGAAAAAGGCTAAAGGGAAAACAATTGTTCATGAGTCATCTCCATCACCTAAAACTTCAGTAGAAGAAGACTCCCAAACCTTGACTAATAGATTAGCACAACTTCAAGCTACTGCCCTCTCAAAGAAGAAACAGAAAGAAAAACAGAGTGCCCAACAAAAGAGCACTGGTGTACAAGTGAGAAGAAGCAGTAGACTTAAGGGAAAAATGAGTGTGACTAAAGAAAAACAATCACATTTCATTGATTTGGGAGAAGGTACACCTGAAAAGACTCCAGCTCAGCTTGACCTTGAGTCCACTCCTCCACGCGAAGAGAGTCCCTTCCAGACATAACCTCAAAAAGAAGTTGATTTTGAACATAGCCCAAGAAGAACACCTGAGATTGACCCTGACCAGCAGGAGGTATACAATTATTTGGAGGCCTTGGAGCAATCAGTTGTAGGTCCAAGCACTATATTGCCTCTTAATGAACAGGTCCAATCTTTAAACCAGGGGGTGTTTGAACTAGAAGTCCTGAACCGGCATATTAAACAAGAAAACGAAGCATTGAAAGAACAAAGCAAGGTGGACAAAATGGTCCATGACAATACCATGCTTCACTTAAGACTCTGGCAGAAGAAGAACAGAAAATTGAAGGGAAAATGTAAGAAACTGAGCAGGGCATTGATCAATTTGAGATTCAGGTGTTTAGTCAAGAAACCAAGGACAATTTTGGCAACAAGGAGAAAGAGAAGAAGGCTAGATGTTTTGGCAGAAGCATCTGATCATATGGATTGAAAAACAATCACAAGTTTTGGTTGCATGAGGACATGCAACACCTTCACAGTGGGGGTATGTTGAGCCTCAAACCTACACTTCTTGTACATCCTCTCAGCCTCCTTTTCCTATTCATTTCCTTCTTTTGCCACTCATTCCCTCCATCAAATTGCTCAAATCATTGTATTTTAGGACTTTTTACATGGTTTTCTAATTATGCTAATGACTATGATTGGTTTATAATTTTGGTTCAAAGTGCTACGTTTCCACAGCTCACACAGGGTTTCCGCAGCTGATCCCGGTTTCCGCAGCCAACCCTGGATTCCGCAACTGTTTTATTAAATGATATGTTCCAGGTGTCCTCTGGGAAGAAGAGCCACATGGGCAAGTTCGTGGAACCAAGGACATGGTGTGTGTCCTTCCAGCTCACCCAAACCGGTCATAAAAACCCGTGGTCAACGAGGAGGCAAATACGATCAACAGAAGTCATTAGCGGTGGCACAGCTCTGCATGTTCTGTTTTAGAGCTCGTGAAGAACAAGTGGAATCTTCCTCAGCCACGAAGACAGTGGGAAACATGAGTCCAACAGCAGATTGAATGCCCACAAAGACCGTTGCCTAAATCCGAGGATGCAACAAGATTACGTGTTTTTACACAGCTGCTTGAATAGCTTAGTTTTCGTTAAGTTAGTTTGCTTTCCTCTGTTATAAATAAAGCGTCTTTGAACGCTGGATAGTTAGCCACTGATATGTAATTTTGAACTCCCCACTGTACTTTCTATTTTGATACATAATATATGAGAATATTGTTTTCCATTTGAGCGTGTAACTGATCATTGAGCCGGCTGGAGTAGGCAGAGGGCCCCTGTTTACTGAAGGCCTGTATAGTACTCTTTAATTTCCTGCATTTCTTTTTCTCATTTTATGTATAATAGTTGTACAGAATGCCTTTGATTGCTGTGTTTTGATCATGTACAATAGCTGTATATACATTTTGAATTCTACTTATTTATATTTCTGCACTTTTCCATGACTGATCAGTGTGTTATGCAGGTTTCTTAGGCGTGCCCGGGACAGTTTCTTTCTTTTCCTTTTCACAACTAGTGACACTTGTGATCATCTTGTCTATGTTGCTGACCTTCCTTGTTTTGCAGCCTTTATTTCCTTACTATCATTTCTTTAATTTGCATAGTTGCTTTCTACTTTTAGACATCAAGTTGTTTACCTATTGATGGTTTCTTCTCCATAATTTAATATCTTCATTGAGAACCAGAATATCACTTAGCACGGCTTGGTTTAGTTGCTCAAGAACTCACAATTGCTTGGCTTATTTTTAAATGTTTCTCACATGATATATTCAGTTAAAAGACAAGAGGTTAAGAAGAAGTTAAAGGATTTGTGACTAGTCTTTCGTTTATGTAGATTTACTTCAGTTTCACATTGCTTAGTTTCTATTTTTAGCTAGAGTTGACATAGATTTCATCTTCATTTTTCTTGCAGCAGCAGAGATACTGGGCCAATGTCATTAGTCTTTTATTTGATGCCTTTATTTTCCTTTAAGAGTTGATTTCATTTCAGTTGTTGAGAAATCATTTAAAGCTCATCACAATCTCACACACTTCACTTGCTTTATTTCATTTCCATCACATCACAGTAGGAGAGATATACTTGAAAACAAACTTAAAAAGTTAAAAACGACAAAAGCTTAAGAAATAGTTGCCTAAGTACATACAGTACACCTCACTTCATCAGCTTACAAGCCCCGGGTTGACATTTAAAAGTTGCAATTTAGACATCACTAAATTGACCAAACACCTATGATACGATCGAGCTAGTGATCATCAGCATGTGTGATCTTATCTTCTGAGGCTTCCAATCCCCACACTAACTCTAGGATCCACACTCTCAGGCCATCAAGCCTCCACCTTCCTTGGTCATCTGCAAATTTAGCAATCGACTCGTATAATTCAACCGGGAAGGAATAGAAGAAGATTTCATGTATCTCTATGTACAAATATCTATCCAACCATTGTTCTTTCGTCAATCATGAGTTCATGTTCTCTTGCGCCGCAAATTTGTGGATCTTTCTATCCAACCAGTCTTCAATTTCCTTCTTAGTTGGATTCCAGTGATGCGACATCACACATCTCTTTATGTAGATCTTGGTCCCGGCAATGGAACCATTTGTTGGCTTAGTGGGCCCTGACCCATGTTCAACGTTAATTAGCCAAGCAAATCCCTACACTATTGGCTCTTTCGGCATCAATTCACGGAGCGTGGACTAAAGTCTCACCCGAAGCAATATGGGGGGATGCAGGGACCAAGTCTCTGCACCCAAAGATGGTAGTGATGTCATTTGGTTCCTTAAACCTGCCTTCATGCAGATCAATAAGCCTTTTAGGGCTTATCGATATAATTCTCTTATCTGAATTCTAGACCTCTACGAAGGTCTGCTATCATCCTTCGCGGACCCTAACTAGGTGATTTATCTACTTACATGCTTCTATAAATGTTATTACCTCTGTATTTACCACGATTGGCTTAAGTATCTAATAACTTCAACATGCATTAAGATATTCTTCGCATAAACAGATATTATTACTTGCATTTATGTAATAGAGTAAAATGTATATATTCATGCATTAATATAGCATTAAATTATAAACCCAATATTCTTCATAACATAATCGCATGCATTCATAATTGAAGTAAATAGATCAAACACAAGTAATTCCATAATAGTCCTCTTTATTAATTCTTTAGATCTTTTTTACATACTCTAACTATCCTGCGCACACATCTGCAGGAGTCCGCGCACTCAGCTGCAAATTTCTACCCTAGGCCTCTGCGCACACATCTACAACGCCTCTTTCCTACGCTAAGACTCCTCGATCTTAGCTCTTATTGACCCATTACATCAACATAAATGACCAAATCTAATATGCCTTAGACTCTTCTAACACTTCCATTTTTATACAATCCCATGGTCCGTGGACCATGGGTAGATCTCCTAAAGCCGACATGACTTACATAAATGAAGAGCGAAAACCCTTTATGACACTTTACATCTTGGTGCTCTGCGACCACAAGATGTGAAGACTTTGCCCTTTTTATACAAAAACTTGGGCTTTTAACCCCAAAATTGACTCTAGGGGACCTGTTCCCAGCAACATAAAACATAATTTTTCTAGTTTTACTGCTCATTGTAACTTAGATTTAATAAACTATGATTTTGGATAAATGCCATTTCAAAGAGCACAACTTCTTCATGCTTTTAATGTCAATCAAAAGAAGAGGTTATATGTTGTTGGAGCAAATGATATCTCTCTAGTAAATCAAAATGAGATTCTGCAATGGTAAGTCTCATATGCCCACTTTCATCCTTTTTCTTTTCTTTACATTTCAGTTTCGGACTTTGTTTTTAATTTTGTTGATCTTAAACCTTGTTTTGCAAAACTTCAAGAACTACTATATACCTCAGATTTGGCACTCATTCTCCTTTGTTTGGTTTTCTTTCAAGTTTTTGGGAGAACCAGTAAATATCCTCATCAAATCAGCTAAACTATGGAGTCCCTAAACTTTCTATTTGTTTCATAAGCATTCCTTTTATCAAAAAATTCTTAAGATTCTTTTATGTAGGATTCTTTGCGACAAGAAAATTTGCAGCAGGCATATATTTCTCAATTCGCTTAATGAATTCTATTTCCTATTGGCTTAAGGGGCTTGAACCTAGGTTCAAAGTGTATTGCACACCAACAAAACCCTCAACTACTCGCCATTTCGGCAACGAAGTACAAGCAGATCGCAATCTCACCCGAAGCAGTTATAGGAGGTTGCAATACCAGGTTTCTGCAGCCAGATGGATATTGCGTTGTGGCATCTATGTGTTTTCTTATATTTTATACTGATCTTTGATTTTGTATACAAAAAATACTTCACGTTGATTCTTTACTTCACATATTTGTACTAATTACATAAACATATTATAGAACAATATAACCTATATTCTTTCACATAAATAATTAAAAAGCACGCGTAACAATACATATGAACATAGATTATGAATACAGATACTCAATACTTTGCCACAACTTCTTCTTCTTTATTAAGATAGATATTTCAGTACATACAATTCCTCAACCTACGCACCCATCTGTAGGTGGTCTACGCACTCAGTTGCAAAGTCTTCCAAGGCCTCCATGCACTTAGTTGTCGAGCCTTTCCTTAAGACCTAAACACAAAACAAAAGACTCAATCACTTGAGTTCTCTCTATCTTATCATCTAATGATCTAAGGATGATCTTCAACAAATCATTACATGTCCTTAAATACATTTCATTGCTACAAAATCCATGGTCCACATACCATGGACCTAACAAACAAATGAGTTAAAAACTCGATACTCGTTATAAAATGAGGGGTTTCAACCCACCCTGAAGCCCCTATACACTTGCGTAGTAAATACAACTTCGCAAACTCTGCACACTTTTCTCCTCAAAATGCGAAGTCTTCGACCAAAACTAGACCAAGTTGGGTCCCACCCAATAGTCTTCCAACACTCACATGTGACTTATCCTTAGTAACCCAACTTTTATGCCCTGAATCCTTGTTGCGATGCTCATGTAGATGACATTATACTACTGAAGTATTTCTGGTACCTGCTTCTCCTCTCAATGCACTTCTTCCAGTAATTCCTCTATGGTTGGTCTGATAGTCTTCTATAGCACTTCTTTCTCCCTCTGTAGTAGCTCTGTGAGCTTACTATCGACCACCTGCGAAAGCTGGAAGCCCTCATCCTGCCATGACTGAGTCCTTTCTGTCAAAATCTACTTCTTTCACGGAACATCTTCAATCTACTTTTGAAGAGTCTTTCCTTCAGTGATCCTTACGAGCCTTTGTGAGACTGGTAAGGTCTTCGCAGTTGCCTAAAATTCATCCAACTTCTTCTACTTCATCTAGATCCCCTTATCAATCCTCTGAATGTTTCGATCCTCCTGCAATGAGGTCCAAATTTGCAAGGTTTCATCTAGTAGTTTGGCGCAATCTACCACTGTGTCAGAGATGACTTTCAGTGCAGATTTCAAATCCTTTTCCCTCTACTCACGTATTTATTGTAGTGTGACTGGCTGTAACCTCATTTGCTGCTCAGTAATCTTTACTTCATACTCAAACTTCATCTCTGTGAGCTTATTCTTTGAGTCTCTTATTGTGAGGGCAAGCTTTGCAACCTTCTCTATTGGTGACTCCTCTTCACAGACCTTCATGTCTAGAATTGTGCTACAAGTTTCTGCGATGACTTTTTCTAGATATTGTTGTTGTTGGCATGTTCCATCCCTTTCCTTGATCAATTGACTAAGCTCCTTCTTCAGCGAAGCTCTGTCCTTTTCCACATGAATTCTTAGCAGTGAAGTGTGATGTTCTCACTCCTTTAGTTCATCTGTAATACTTTGATGGAGCTCATGTAATACTTGAATCGGTAGAATGACAATGTTCATGTTGACATTGTCCCAAACTTTTGCTCGTTCTCTATCCTCTCCTGATTCAAACTACAATGCTCTAGCTGATACCTGTAAAATCCTTACTCTGAAAATTGTTTCTATTCGTCACTCTAGTTGTAGTAGTTAACCTATCAGTGTTGATTTTTTCGATGTCAGCGCCAGTACCTTTAGTTCTATGATGCCTTGTTGCACATCTGTCAAGATTGTTGTGTAGTGATCATCGATCTTGCTCCATATCTTTGTTTTTACTTCCTAGATCTTTTTTCCAATCTCGTCGATGTCCCCATCAATGAGGACAACTGGTATCGCACCCTTAGATTTTTTCACCTTATGTTTCTTCCTTGTACCCGATGTAGTTACTGTAGGTACCCTTTTTTTATGATGAATGGTGATTCCTCTATTGGATCTACATCGTTGAGAGGGTCATGGATATCTTGTTCTGTTTCTGGCTCTGTCTCTGGATATGGTTCCTCTACTTCTTTCCCTTTGTCTTTCCCACTTAGACCCGCATGTTGCGTTGTGCCCCCTGTTACTTCAGTGTTGTCTATGGTTGGGGTCATCCATTTGGATGATCATTGTTGTATTATTGTGAGCAGGTCATCTTTAGTGACCAAGTATGTTAGAGGGTTCCATGTCTCCATTGGATCCTTCCATGCCTTGATATAGACTTTGTTAAAATTAGGCTTGAATGTTGCGATGTTGTTGTATTGCTCATACAAGCTAGGTGATAACCTAGGATATTGGTTCACCACCATATGACAATCCATGTTTAATAGCACAAAGAAAATTATGTTCTCCTATGTGCGCAATGGATCCTTAGTATGCCACAATGAGGCATAATACACGACTTCACATACATCTATTTCAATGGGAGGAAGCTATGAGTCCTATGTCTCCTTCCATGTGATCAACATGACGATCAAGATCAACCACATGTAATGAAATGTTTTCCCTTTCTCCTGCGCTTCCCAAAAATACTCCAAAAACTCCCTGCATAAGTACCTGGCCTAGTTTAACAGAACTCCAACACTGCACTACGTAGTCAAAGAAACCACGGCTACAAAGACTTCATTTGTTCTACATTTCCTCATTATTTTACCCTCTAAAATGTGTGCAGTGAAGTGCACCCTTTGGTCATTGATAGAGTTTATATCGTAACCACACGACTTCTTGATAATCATGAACTTCTCCTTCATGGTCTGTGCCATTTCCTTGTCATAGTTCTTACCAATGAATTCTTTGGCGAGGTCCTTTCCTTGGTGAGGAAGTCCTGTAATCCTTCGTATTAATATTTCATCGATCAGGATCCTCATCCCCAACCAGAGGATTTTGTCATGCACCAATGCTAGTAAAGTTTGCACAGGTTGTGTTGGATGTGCTTCTACTGAAGTGTGATACATATAGCATGTTTAACAAGCCTAATCTCTGCAATCCTACAGCCCACTGGTGTGACTCCAACCTCATAACTCCACTCTCTAGATAACAGACCTGGTGTAGGTACTTGATTGGTTTGAACTACAAATATTTACTTCTAATATTAAAGTCCCAATCCTAATCTAATTGTAACCTGAAAATCCATCTGTGAAATAATAGGCCTCGTGACCACCTACATTGTCCAATAGTTCGTTTGTAAATGGTGTAGGGAAAGGGTCTTGCACACATGTATAATTTAGTTTCCTCAATTCAACACAAAATTTGATCTCTTCATTAGTCATATTTTAATCAACTAGCATGGGACTTACCCATTCAAACTCTTCGACAAGTTCAATGATCCCTGCTACTAGCATTTTTTCTAGTTCTTCCTTCACTTTTTGATTGTATTTCGGATTCAACCTATAGGGTCTTTGCTTCAAGGGCTTCGTATCAGGTTTCATAGGGATCCTCATAACTCCTAGGTATTCCCATTGACTCCCAAGTTTTCTTAGGTAATGTGTTGGCATCAGATCTTAAATCCAGGATTACCTGATCCATATCATATTCCTCAATATGCGTAGTTAATCTCATTTCCTTCCCCATTCTCTTCTTGTGTCAATGTAAATTATTTACTATGCATATATCGCTTCGCGGTATCTCTTTATCAGCACAGGATTCTATCAATTCCTGGAGTCCTTCAACAACCTTATATTTCCTTAAAAACTTCATCCAAGTTTGTAAAAATGACTTCATAATACTTGGATCTAATTCTTGCATCAGAGTAGACACTTTGTTGCAGTCCTTATTTGGCATTAACTTCAGATGCGCACTAGATGTTGAAGCCCCAGCATCCATGGAGCGTTGCTTTGCTCCCGTGAACATTTTTTTTTCCTTTTGGATACTAAACCCAAGGGCCTTTTTTGCATTCTTTCCTACCCATGTCTCTTCTACTTTCTTCGTACCTTTATCATCTCTCATCGCAGCTCCACTCCTTGTTACGTTGTTGATGTCCAATTCATCCTCCCTTGGCTCAGTGGTCATCATTTGAATATTTTTTGCGGGCTGATGGTTCCTTTTCTCCTACGCCTTCATGATAACAATGGGACATTATTTTATTACGTGATCAAAATATTTACAGTAGCTGCAAGTTGTAGTAGGGTTTTGACAGTCTCTTGTGAAGCGTCATGATTATCCATGGTTATAACAAATAATATGGTCGTGTCCTCAACCATCTCCTTCTCCTTCTCCTTGTCCTCATACTTGGATGCCTCCTCGACCAGGATGTTAGCCTGGCTCTCTGTGTTTATGTCCTTCAGCTTGCAGTCTATAACCATCAGCAGTGTGCTCCATCATCAAGTCATAACTTCAAAGATTTCTCTGATCATAGCCCACTGACTTACAAAAGTTGCAAAACAATTGCTTTGGGGTCTTCACATACTTTTGTAACAAATAACAATCTTAATAGTGATGTTGACCTCTCAGTCTACAAATCTCACACCACAAACTTGATCTTGGGTTTACTAGATTAAGTGCTCCACTTTCCAAGTAACCTCTGAACACAGGGCATTGATCCTTATAATGGCCCTCTTCTTTGCATTTTGTACACCACACTTTTGATCTGCTTTCTTTACCTTTCTTGAGATCTTTCAATTCCAAGGTCAAATGTGCTAGTTGACTCTAAGTTTGTTGTACTTCTGCATGAGTATATCCAATCGGCGAGGCTTCCACATTCATTGCAATCTCCAATGCTTCTGCTTGAGTCATGATCTTCTGTTGCATCAAGGGTAACTTGATATGTCACAGCAATGTAATTATAAACCATTCTTTATGTTTTTCTGCAGGTATGTTGAAGCTTACTTGTCCCATCAACACCTTGAATCATTGATCCAACTTTCACATAGACTTAGTAGCCATCTGTTTCATTTCCTTTGGCTCTGTAATGCAATGGGATTCTGATTTTGGCTTCTTGAATTATGATACAAGCACTTTCTTAATATCATCCAACAAAGTTGCCTGATTAGTAGCAGAATACTTCAAGTACCATGTCAATGCTCTTTCTCGCAATGTTGTGATGAGTTGTGCCTTATTTACATATTGATCAATGATTTGTCTTGCATTACATACTGTGTCAGGTACAAACCAGAACTGGTGAGGATCCTCTGATCCAAGTCCTCTAAAGACAGGAAACTTAATGTCATCGCCCATTTTTCTTCTTGGGGGGTTAGGGGGAGGGGGAGGAGGCATAGGGTAACTATGGGTGGGGAATCCCAAAGATGCCCTTATTTTTTTCAACTCCTAAATTTGACGTACCTTCAAGATGGGAGGGGGAATACCGCAAGGTTTCAGGGTTACTTCCTACTTCTTTACTCTCAGACCCACCTAACAAGGGACTATAGTCAGTCTCAATAAATTTCTTTGGTTTGTGATGTACTGTATATTTATTTCCACTTCGCAAAGACCCTGGTCCTAGTTTAGACTTATTCCCTCTTCGTGTAAACATTAATCTAACTGCATTTGTAGTATGCCCTTTTCACACAAAATCATTTTAATCCACAGATTCAAAGAATTTAGTTACTTACCTCACAGAACCTTGAAAATTATTCACTTCACTTCACTATAAGATACAGCCATGTCCATTGCACAATCAGTAATAAATCCTCCTAGGATACTGTCAATCCAAAAATCAACCACTCTTGAGATACTGTTGTTAGTACTCCTAAGTCGTTGTATCAATTCAGGGTGCCATGCGGTAAGCTCGTCATTTTTGAAATAGGTCTTATGCTCACTCAAATTTCATACCCATTCATATAGTTCATTAGCAAACATCACGAAGAATATCTCATGTTGTTATGTAAAGAGATGCTTCTACAACTAGGCTTCAATCGACAATCATGGATTTTTGTTTTCCTGAACTGCAAATTCTCACTCTTTTTGTTCAACCCACTCCTGGATTTCCTTCTTCAATGGATGCCAACACATATCCATCAAACAAATCCTGGTCTCGGAAATGGAACCATTTTTTGGCTTAAGGGTCTTGGACCCAGGTTTAAAGTGTACTATGCACCAACAAAACCATCAACCACTGACCCTTTCAGCAATGACCTACAAGCAGATTGCAGCCTCACCTGAAGTAGTTGTGGAAGGTTGCAAAACCAGCTTTTTGAAGCCAGAGGGATACTGTGTTGTGCCAACCATGTGTTTTCTTTTATTTTATACTGATCTACAACTTCTCATACATAAAATACTTCGCATTGATGTTTTACTTCACATATTTGCACTAATTACATAAACATATCAGAGAACAATATAACATGTATTCTTTCGCATTGTTAGACTCGGTCTTGTCAGTCCTCCGTCAGAGATCAAAACTCTTTCTGCATTTCATTTTTAGGTGTCTCGCTCCATTCACTCAGCTACATTTCACTAGGGGCATGCCATAATCTGACAGGAGGATCTTGTCGGTAATTACCCCTTACCCTTCATGTCTGGCACCTGCTGGCTTAGGTCTTTTCATCAATGTTTACTAAAGCCCATGACAGTCAATGTTCGATCTTATAATGGACAAGAGTCATTTTCAGTCATTAGGTCTAGGGATTAGTCAATTTTGTCTTCAACCATGTCCAATAAAGCCATGTAGGCCAGAGGGAGGCCCTTACAAAGTTGTGATTTAAAGATTTTCATCGTCATGTTGACAAATTACGACTATTCTTCAAAACTTTTATTTGAAGAAAAGTCAAACAGTGTGTCATTTGTGATAATTTTCAAAAAAGTTTCCAGTTGATCTCTTTAGGCGCAGTCATGGTTTCCTTGGCCAAATGCCATGTCATGCAACCCCTGCAAAAAGTGCAAAAAATTTCATCATTTTAGCTAAAAATTCAAAGGGAAAAGTGAAATACAGAGTTGAATTAAATCAAGAAAAAGTGCCAAAACAAAACATTACCAAAGTGGGTTTTGAAGAAACAAAAATCAAACCCATGACTCCAAAAGTCTTTATATAGAAGTTCCACAAGGAACAATGTCATTTTGCACACCAAGGATAGAGAGAAAGCATTTTAAAGTGATTGTGAGTGCAAGCACGCGTTTTGAGTGAGGTTAGAGGTGTTTTCACAGGCGTGGCGCACAGGCAGAGGGGCGCAGCGCATAGAGGGAGTGCGGCGCACTGGGCGCGACCACACAGTGTTGAAACAACACGGGCACGACGCACACAAAGGGTGTGGCACACTGGGTATGCTTCCCAGTGCACACCCATAAAGGCCCGGTTTTGTTCCAAATTGCAAAAAATCGCCTTTGAAACCCTTGAAATTGCCAGGTAGGGTCTACATCTCAGTTGCTCATCAAATTTTGTGAATATGATGATGGTTTATGGCCGTTTGTAGTTGCAATAAAAACTCCTAAACCCTACCACTTGAAATCATCAAAACCATTGTTGTTAAGGTTGCAAATTTGTGTGTTGATGCCAAGGTTCCTCCTCCCTTTCACCTTTCCCTTCTTTCCATCGTTCCCTCCCCCCCTATTCCATTTTTCCTATCTTTCCCTACCCTAAAACATTACTAAACCCCTATTCCCTATCCCCTCCACTCATTTGTCAAATGTAAAACCCCAAAATCCTACCTTATAAAATCCCCAAACCCTCCTACATGTCCCTAAACAAAATTTCTCCCCATAATCCCTAATCCCATCATATTATTCCCCGTCCTAACAGTCCCTTTTGCATTGTTCCCCTTGGTGGCAGAATTCATAACAACACATGGTTTCATACATCATCAAAGGGTAGTCCAAGCATAGTCCATATACAGCAGTCATGGCATCTGAGCATTCATCGGAGTATGAAATGGAAACCCAAAGTGATTCATCCTCGGAAGAACAGGCTCCCCGGAGACATCATAAAAGTGGCAAACATGTTAGGGATGAACCAACCACCCTTACAGAATTGCAGGTCTGCCCTCTTGCTATGTCATGTTTCCAGCATCTGTCATGTTTTGAGTTTTGTCAAAAGGTGGCTAGTGTTCGAGTTCATCATGAGTTGGCCCGTCTTTTTGTGCTTCGCTTACATGGAGATCACTCTATCTTAGCTGGTGTCACCTTCACACTAACACGTGAAATTGTCTCATTAGCAACCAGCATACCAAACATTGGAGAACCATGGCACAAGAAATAGAAGGTTGATCGGCAGCATTATGAGCCATACATTAAGGCCAGTTTCTTAAGGCAGCTCAAAAGAGTCTTTCCATTCCGATATCTGAAAGATGAATATGCTCCACTAATGAAGTTGATCATGAAATATTTCAGCTGTGAGGGTAGGTTCTCTCGTTTATATGCCTATCACATCAGGTTGCTCATGCATTTTACCAGGGTACGGATGATGAACATCCCATATTTCATTTGCAGGAACATAGAGAGGATGAACACCTTCATGCAGCACAAAACCCCTCAACAGCAACTTAACAGTGTTTATCATTTTGCTCTTATTAAGATTTTTGTAGTTCATCAGCTGGGATTACACGGCATTACTTGGGATGATTTCATCTCCCATGACCTCTTCAGCACTTCACAGGTATTATCAGAGGTTGAAGCATGAGATAGGTGGTCCTTCTCATCAGTATGAGTACCATGAGACCGCTACTATGCCGGTATTCATCACCTATCAAAGAGGCAGTAGACATTTGTTCACAGCAGCAAAGCGAGTGTTATCTCCATCCGAGTTGGAAGGGGCCTCGCTTCCGACATCAGCAACACACGTATAGGACAGGGGCAAGAGGCCTATGCATGACGAGGGGCCATCAGGTGAACGAGAGGCCGACTTCATCCTCATTCATGATGATGATACAGATTTGGAGAGTGCCAAACTTAGGAGGACCATCCAGGAGCAGCAAATGAAGATCCAAGCCTTGTATGTTATATACCTAGGGGAGATAATATGGGGTACCAAGGGAGGTACCCAAGGTAATAATTTAATAATGGGATGGGCCATAGTAATAAATAAGGTGGTTAACCCATGTCATGTAAGAGACCACAAGTAGTTAATAATAATGTAAGGGGCCCATGGTATTAGTTGATGGTATGAGGAAACCATGGTAATGATGCATGGTATTGTATGTATGAGGCCTATATAGAGGCTAGAGACTCCACATGGAGAGATATGAAGAGAAATATTCTTGTATGAACAGGCATATGGCTTGTGGAGTGTTCTCCTTCCTTAAGGAGTGAATGTATGGTGTTGCCCTACCATAAGGGTTTTGATCAATAAAGAAGCATTTCTATCTATTTCTGGGTTTATTTGCATTATCTTATATTTTCTTATAAGATCTATACTATTTTGGGTTAGAGCTACAACAAGTGGTATCAGAGCACTTTCTTGGGCACAAAAGTGGAGAATTTGTTTTACTTTTGCAGGATGTCGGGGGCAACGAGTTTGCAGATCCGATCTGTACATTTTGGTACAATATCTGCAAAATCTAATTGCAGATCTGGATTCTATGTGAAAAAATACCTGATTTCAAAAAACAATCAGTCGAAACTGATTCCGGATGAAGGAGATATCGTTGATTTAAAAATCAGTGGGGTTGCAGATAATTTTTCAGGGCAGCGAGTTTGCGGTGCAGATCTGGACGTCCTGGTGCAATATCTGCAAGATCTAATTGTATATCTAGAATCTTGGTGAAAAAACACCTAATTTCAAAAAAACAATCAGTCGAATCGGAGCCCGAATGAGGGAGATATCGCTGATTTAAAATCAGCTCTTTTTTGCAGAAATTTTGGTGACGGCAGGAGAGTTGCAGCGCAGATTTGAAATTTCATTGCCTGGATCAAGATTTCTATCACATGGGCAGATGCAGAATGATGGTTCCATTTCTGAAAATAGGTCATAATAGGGATTCTGAGTAATATTGACTAAACTGTGACAATTTCAAATTTTCGCCAATTTTTTTGTGATGGATCAGAAATTGAAGGACTTGTATAAATTTGATGGCTCTCATCCAGCCAAATGGCTAGCACAAATGGAGAAATATTTTAAATTGGATTACGCCTATGATGATCATACTCAACTTGGGCTGGGGAGAATATACTTGGACGATGAAAGGCGACAATGGTGGCAAGAGCATCAACGTGGCTATGGAAGGTTCTTGACTTGGGACGCCTTCAAAAAAGCTCTTATAGAGCGCTTTGACCGTAAATCTAATCTTGTGGATAAGCTCACACAGACAGACACACAGCCTAGCAAAGCTTTTATTTTTACAGGAAAGATCGAACCAAGGAACCAAAAGGGTTATTTTTTGCTGGTATCTCTGTATTGCAGGTTCATGGATTGATTCAGAATGAGAAAATCATTGTGTCTATCAATCTGAGTTGCAAGAAAAATCTCATAAATGTCAACTTGGCAAAAAAATTGCAAGTCCCAACAAAACACATTGAAAATACACGAGTGGATGATAATGATTTTCAAGTGTACAAGGATTTGAAGATTTCTATGGATAAGTATGTGTTGCATGGTGATTTTTATGCTTCAGAGATGGATAATATGGATGTTGTTTTGGGATATCCTTGGATGGAATCCGTGGGTACTATCAATATTAATGTGCAGAAGAAATTCCTAAAGCTATGGTATAAAAAGAAGAAAATTACATTACAGGATATTTCCATCCATAAACAGGTAGAGCACATGGAGGCTGAAGCAGAAGATGTTCAAGGGACTGACATATCAGATGATGAGCCTTTGATGATCGATAATCAAACACAAACAGAGGCTGCAGAAGGAAAGGTTACAGGTGATGATACATCAGAGGAGGGCTCAGTGGTTGAAGTCATATTGAAAAAGAAGACACCACAACGGGCACCACAGCAGGGTGAAGTCAAGAAAAAGCCATCATGGGTTAAAACTTCAACATATCATCACCCACATCACCCCGCAAGACAACCATCAAGATGGAAACCAAGTAGTCACATGACGGATACAAAGGAGAGACGATCCACCTACTACACATCAACACAGAAGAGCTGCCACGGTCAACTTCCATCAAGCGAGAAAGGCACCAACAAGATAGAGGGTTCACCTTTTTCTTGGATGGCTAGATGCACGTGAATGGTACCAGTGGACTACTCTTTTGAGTAGATCTTATTATTTGCGTTCTTCCCATGTTTCGGGGACGAAACATGCTTAGGGGGTGGAATGTTATATACCTAGGGGGGATAATATGGGGTACCAAGGGAGATACCCAAGGTAATAATGTAATAATGGGATGGGCCATAGTAATAAATAAGGTGGTTAACCCATGTCATGTAAGGGACCACAAGTAGTTAATAATAATGTAAGGGGCCCATGGTATTAGTTGATGGTATGAGGAAACCATGGTAATGATGCATGGTATTGTATGTATGAGGCCTATATAGAGGCTAGAGACTCCACATGGAGAGAGGGGAAGTGAAGTATTCTTGTATGAACAGGCATATGTCTTGTGGAGTGTTCTCCTTCCTTAAGGAGTGAATGTATGGTGTTGCCCTACCATAAGGGTTTTGATCAATAAACAAGCATTTCTATTTATTTCTGGGTTTATTTGCATTATCTTATATTTTCTTATCAGATCTATATTATTTTGGGTTAGAGCTACAACATTGTCTCTCAATTTGGAGAGGACTAAGTGGATTATCAGGTACTTGGAGCAGAGGAATAAATAGCTCGAAGACCAGCAGGAGATCATAGAGCTGCAAAACATCCACAAGAATCGCCGATCTGCCCAACAGAGGAGGATTGAGCTCACTCCATTAGAGCAAGAGATTAACAATGACCAAGAGTCTTGGCTCGAGCGGATCAACATCCACCTTGAGAGACTGCTAGAGAAGGCCAACAAGGAAAAAACATTATTGAGGCGGATGGTTTGTCACTACAGGGCACGGAAGATGAGTTCAAAGGCTCGGATAAGGAATTTGAAGGCAAATTTTAGGAGAGAGACAAAAAGACAAAAGAGGCAAAAAGAGCAAGATCGGATCCAAATCTTGGTTAAATCCTCTGTGGCACAGCATAGCACTTCATAGAGAACCTCCAGCCCAAATTTCAAAAAATTTGGGGCAATTTTGGTCATTTGACAAATTTTTGTGCACAAAATAGGGTTTTTCTCCCTGTGCGCCGCGCCACTTGCGCGACGCTTATGATAGGGAGCTCCAAATCACAAAAGGTTTACATTTTTGGATTCATCATGAAAAATCATTACTATTGGTGCATGGCCAAGAAGTTTGGTCAAATTTTGAGTCCCCAGGAGGTCAAAAACACTCAAAAAATGACCTCTCTGCCCCTATTTTGACACACAGGAAGAAGTCTTGGGAGATTGAAGTTTTGGAGGGGAAAATGAGCATCAAATTTAGAAATTCCACTTGGGTTGGAAAGTAGACAGGAAGGGCTTTCTAACAAGCACACTTGGGCACAATTTGGACTTCAGAAAGTACCTCAAAATTGCCTCCAAAGTGGCACAACGCATACATTTTTGGGCGCGGCGCATAGAGACCCAAAGGCCAAAATCACTTCCACTCCGTGACATTTCGATTCGCGACTTTCTCCAAGTAGGCCCGCTCATTTACACTACATTTTTCCTGACACCTAAGGCAAAGTTTAAAAAGTATTTTCACTAAAGGTTGGATTCTATCCAAGTGGCAAAGGAAGGCGAGCAGTCACCCACCAATCTACGCTACAGTTTTGTCATTTTTGTAACGCTGCACCTGTCACTAATGGTTGGATTTCCATTTCCAGTTTGTAATGATTTGAAAAACTCCCCAACTGTGGGTCGTTCCATTTCCCAATGGAAAAGTCTATTTATTGTATGTAAACCCATTTGCAAATGGTTGGTTGTAATTTCTGGGAGACTGTGGGAGAGAAACTCAGTTACTCATTGTATATTTTGACAGAGAATTAATGAAAGGCAGTGGCTCTGGTTCATGAGATTCATGTGGTGTGAGTGTAGCAAATGTATTCTCTTTCTGTTTCATATGTATTTAGTTATGTTTCGCAGTTCATTCATATTCATTTCCAGTGAAATTTTCTAAGTAAGATAAGGTAGAATTCATGTTTATTGCTCTGCCTGTGGGAACGTTTCACGTTCTGTGTTCTTCTTCTGTTGAAAAGGATTCATGTGTTTATGCCCTTTTCACCCTCCTAAACAATCTTTCCATTTCGCCTTATTTCAAATTTAATTGCTAGACTTTCCCCCTATCTTGCCTCACGAAGTAATCTGTGCCTTTGTGTTAAATTCTCTGCTCATGCTGTTCGTTGGTCCCATACATCCCAGAAAATCAATCATTTATCAAAAATTGTTTCTTGTTTCCATATTTATTTACCTAGCCTAAAATCAATATTCATTGTAAGTCATCTTAGATCATATTGTGTATTTATTCATTGAGCGTGACATGGAGAGAGCCCTCTCTTGTTCTGGTAGGGCTAGCTACCAGACTGAGCGTGGTTTGTGGTTACCCTAAATTTTTCCTTCCTTCAGCCTAAGGCAGATTTTGGTGCTAACATAGTGGCGACTCCACTGGGGATTGAAATTACACACCTTACTTCTTGATAATTCTAAGCTTCCAGATGCTAAGTTTAGGAGTTGATAGGCTGAGTGAGTTGGTCGTTTCCTTTTGATTTTTCTTAATAGCACGCTGGCTTCTAGAAGATATACCAGAGATAATCTAGACCTAGATCCTCCGCACATCTACGAAAATCCCAATCTAATTCCAAGAATTCGTCATCAAAAGATCTCTATATCTCCCGTGTTCAAATCCCATTCATGTCCTGACATTTTTGAGTATCTTGACTAGCTAGATTTTGATGAGCAGTTTGAAATATCATTGTTCGAGACCAAATCCGAAAGGGCGGTTGACTCTACTGTCCCCAATCCACATTTTCTTGTAGACTTGGAAACTGAAAGGGCTAACCGGTCAATTGATAATTACATTGTGGCATAGCTTCAAACTCCAATTGTTAACCCCCTACAAACTGCGCACACTCCTCCAACACCTCCAAGGCCAAGCTGACCAAGAGTGATGGCTGCTCGCTTTGCACCTCTTGCGCTTCCTCAAGTTTTAGATGATATGCCTGCAGATTATCAAAGCAAAATCCTGTTTTTTGATTACACTCCTAACAGCATTACCGCTCAGCAACATGTGGACAAAATGGCAGATTTCTGTGAACTTCACGAGATCGATGCAGAGAATGTGGCAATGAGACTCTTTGTACAGACATTTGCAGGTGAAGTGAGGAAATGGTTCAGAGGTTTGCCAGCTGTACGTATCGCTACCTTGGCTAACTTACAAAGACAATTTTTAGGCTGCTGGGAAGTGAAAAAGAATCCTCCAAATTCTGGCTGAATATGAGCAAATCAAATGAAACTCTGGTTAGTCGGTCCAAGACTACTGCATTAGATTCAATTTTGTTTATAATGAAATTCCCGACCATCTAAGGCCACCTGTGGGGCTAGCCATGGTGAAGTTTCCAGATGGTTTTGATGCTAACATGGCTTATCAATTAAGAGAGAGAGAACCGGCCACAATGGAAGATATGCAGAAGATAGCGGTCAGTGTTGAAGCAAATCTGCTAACCAAGAGGGCTAGAGCAAAGGCAGAAAAGAAGGTCACCGTAAAAGAAGAATCTTCCTCGGTAGATCAATTACTCCAGAAGGTAGAGCAGATGCTTGAAAGGGTGAAACTTGACAAACCTGAGCCACAAGTTAGAAATCCTAACTTCTGTGGCCAGCAATAGCCACAATATAGAATAAGGCAAAGAGATCAGCAAGCCCAAGAGCAAACAGCACAGCAGCCAGTACAGCCACCTTTGCAGCAAAATTTTGTGCATGGACTGGAGTCAGATGAGGATGGGAATATAATAGGTGAAGAAAACCACTTCTTTACTCCTGATGATTTTCCTATTTATATTACCGAGGATGAGGAGTATGCAGAAAGTTTGACTGTACACAAAGACGCAGATTTCATTCTAGCCAATGACACCGTTTTGGAGGAAGAATCAGATGAGTACCATAGAGGCTATATGAATGCTCTGTCTACCCAGCAGCAACGATATTCACTTAGAAATAGAGACATGCTGGTTAAACCAATTCAGAAGAGGAAGGATGTTGAGGCATCAAAGAATGATTCATCAGTTGCACAAAGGAAAGGAAAGGAGGTGGTTGATCCGAATAGTAGCAAATCATCATCAGTAGAAAAATCAAATCAGCCAATTGCATCGAAAGAAAAGGAAAGGAAAGAAATCCCAGTCAAAGAGGTAGAAAAGCTTCCCGCTTTTAATTTAGAGAATGAAATTTCTAAATTAAAGGTATCCATTCCCTTGACTGAAATAATGAGGAACAGCAGTTATAGAAGTCAAGTGTCTAAAATTTTGAATTTTGACCCAATGTCTCACATGGTGAATGTCAAAGATGATCAACCCGAAATGATTTCTGGGCCAGCATCGAATGGTGAGTCTCTTGATAATGATGTGCCACCTTTTTATATCATTTTAAGATTGCATGATTTTGTGTTACATAATGCCATGTTCGATTCCGTAGCTTCTCACAATCTCATGCCCAAGGCTATCATGGATAAGCTGGGTCTGGACATCACCCGGCAATACCATGATCTCTATTCATTTGATTCCAGCAGAGTAAGATGTATCGGGCTCATCAAAGACTTGGTTGAGTCTGGATCAACTCCCAATGAAGAATGTTTTGATGGATATTGTTGTAGTAGATATTCCTCCCAGGTTTGGCATGCTTCTTTCCAGGTCTTGGCTAGCAAAATTGAAAGGGACACTACAACTAGATTTCTCCTATGCAACGATTCTGGTGTTTGGCCAAATGAGGAAACTGTATCAGGAACAAAAAATGAAATACATGATTACAAGAAAGGAGAAACCAATAAATCATCCAATTAATTATGTACATACATATTTAGAGTCTTTTGTTTTGTATTCTGATAGTTTCAATGATATCGATAGTTAGTTAGTAGAAGCAGTTAATATTCCAGAAATTACAGAAAATTTCAGAGCAGTTTTAAAGAAACAAGGACAAGAATAGCAGAACACCGTTGAGCTATCAGTTGAAAGTAATGGACAGCAAGCAGAAAAAGCACAGCAAACAGATTTTCAACACTTGCAAGAGGAGGAAGAAGGTTTGTGGACCATGGATTTCGATGGAGCAGTGGGAAATGAAGGCACTAGAATTGGGATTTGGGTACGCAGTCCTTTCCCCGCCCCGAACAAAGTGCCTAGTAACGTGCAGGTATGCTCTTACAAATTAGCTTTTGATTTTTCAAACAATGAAGTTGAGTATGAAGCTCTAATTGCTGGCCTAAAAATTCCAAGAAAGTTGAATGCTAAGAGGATTGCAATATATGGCGACTCTGAATTGGTGATTAAGCAGGTCAGAGGTGAATATCAATCAAAGCATCCTCAGACACGGGCTTACTGTAATGCAGTTCTAGACATCCTAAAATTATTTTCAGAATATACCTTGACATGTGTGCCTCGTATAAAAAATAGCATTGCAGATGCTCTTGCTAAGGCAGCAAGTAGTTTGAAGATCCCAATGAACTCCAGTAATAAATTAGAAATCCATGTCAAGCATCGTCTGACTGTCCCGGACAATCAGAGATATTGGCAAGTTTTCCAAGATGATGAGGAGATTGATGATTTTCTGCAAAATAAAGGTAAGTTCAAAGAAACCTCAATTGATGTATAAAATGATAATGGTAAATATGATGTGCAGATCAATCAAATGGACGTGTTGCAACTAAAGAATAACATTATTCCTAAAGGCTTGATACCTTTGGAAGAACTCTTTGATCAAGATGATGTAGCCCGCAAACCAACATTGCAGCCAACAAAGAAGGGTGTGGAAGAGGTCAATGTCAGAACAGTTGCTAACCCTAAAATGGTAAAACTGTTTAAAGCATTGCCACAAAGGATAAAAGACAAATATATCAGTTTGTTGTCTTCATTTTCCGATGTGTTTACTTGGGACTATTCTGACTTAAAGACATATGATACCAATATAATTCAGCACACTATACCCATTAAGCCCAATCAAAAACCTTTCAGACAAAAGTTGATAAGGCTAAATCCAAAGCTGCTACCATCAATTGAAAAGGAGATAAACAGGTTGAACAAATCAAGAATCATTGTTCCCATCAAATTTTCAGATTGGATCTCTAATTTGGTGCCTGTACGAAAGAAGATAGGTGAGATTCGCTTGTGCATTTATTTTAGAAATCTCAATAAAGTTTCTTTGAAAGATAATTATCCACTGCCCAAAATGGATCATATACTTCAGTGGGTAGTTGGAGCATCTCGTATATCACTACTTGATGGTTATTCTGGATATAACCAAGTTTTTGTCCATGAAGATGACCAAGACATGACAGCATTCACCACTCCGTGGAGAACTTTTCATTACACTAAAATGCCTTTCGGTTTGAAGAACACAGGTGCCACATTTCAACGTGCAATGGACTTGGCCTTCGCAAATGAGAAGGATGTATTTTTGGTTGTGTACCTGGATGATCTGACGGTGTTTTCCAAATCTGATGAAGAACACATGTACCATCTAAAAACTGTCTTTCAAAAGTGTAGAAAATATGGCTTGTCACTGAATCCGAAAAAGAGATTGTTCGCCATGAAGGAAGGCAAACTACTCGGGCACATTATCTCACAATATGGCATTCGTATTGACCCAGTACGTGTACAAGTGATTCATCAAATCGATCTGCCCCGGAATAAGAAAGAGATTCAATCTTTCAATGGTAAAATGAATTTTCTACGCCGCTTTGTACCTAATCTTGTTGAACACCTAAGAGAGATTACAAACATGCTTAAGAAGGACAGCCAAGTGAAATGGACGGAGGAGGCTGTAAAATCTTTCAATTTAGTCAAATTGGCTCTTTCTTCAGCTCCATTTCTAGTCAACCCGGACTACACTCAGGATTTTATATTGTTTTCATTCGCTTCGGAGCATACTATGGCAGTTGTGTTATTGCAGAAAAGAGATGATCACGAAAGACCAATCGCTTTCTTCAGGCGAGACATAAGAGATGCAGCCTTAAAATAAAACATCATTGAGAAGTAAGCCCTTGCACTTGTGAAAGCATTGAAAGATTTTCGGGTATATATTCTGCATTCTCGTATTTTGGCTTATGTTCCTAACGCTGCTGTCAAAGATGTTTTAGTGCAGACAGATCCAGAAGGAAGGCGAGGCAAGTGGATTGCAGCTTTGTTGGAATATGATGTGGAAATAAAGCCCACAAAGCTTGTTAAAGGACAGGGATTGGCAAAGTTAATGGCCGAATCAAACTTGCACGCCTTAGACATAAATCTCATCACTGCTATGTCCGATGAGAATGAGGAAGGATCATCAATTCAGGTATCTAAAATGTTTGCTCTTTCTCCGTGGTATTCAGATATCATATATGTGCTTAAAAATTTGTCACCACTGGCCAGCATGACTAGAAACAAAGATAGAACTCTCAAATTGAAGGCTGCCAAGTTTTGTATTCTAAATTCTGCACTTTATTGGAAAGATCCCGGTGGCGTTCTGTTGAATTGTTTGGTGGAAAAAGAAGCAAATCAGGTCATGGAGGATTTCCATGAAGCAGACTGTGGTGGTCACCTTTTTTGGAAATCAACAACGAATAAAATCCTGAGAGCGGGATACTATTGGCCGACATTGTTTGCGAATGTATATAAGGTGGTCAAGAGCTGTCATAAGTGTCAGATTTTCAAAGGAAGGCAGAAACTACAACCTTTGCCACTTAAGCCCATTGAGGTGAGTGCCCCTTTTCAACAATGGGGGTTGGATTTCATTGGTGAAATCCATCCCGCTTCTTTTGGTCAGCATAGATGGATCCTCATAGTGACAGATTATTTCAGGAAATGGATTGAAGCAGTTCCCACCAGACAAGCTACAGATGCGGTAATTATTTCATTCCTTGAAAATAACATCTTGTCTCGCTTTAGTTGCCTGAATAAGTTAATCACTGATAATGCAGTAGCTTTCAAATCAAAAGGATGGTAGAGTTTTGTCATAAATATCACATCATTTTGGTTCACTCAACTGCCTATCATCCGCAAGGCAATGGATTGGTGGAGTCTTCTAATAAATCCTTGGTCAACATCATTAAGAAGCTACTGGAAATAAACAAGAAGAGTTGGCATAAGAGGTTGGTCAATGCAGTTTGGGCAGATTGGTCAGTCAGAAGAAATCCATTGGTACGTCCCCTTTTGAGCTTGTTTGTGGAGTTGATACAGTGTTTCCTACCTCTCTCTCAGCTCCGGTAGTCAAACTTCTTCAGGAGGTCGGAAGTGAAGATGATCCTATGCAGAGAAGGTTGAATCAAATGGTCCACTTGCAGCAAACCAGAGAAGAAGTTTTCCAAAACACGTCCAAGTTGCAAGAGAAGATTAAGAAAATTTATGACAAAAAAGCAAAGGCGAACAAATTTCAGTTGGATGATGTGGTGCTGAAGTGGGATGCAAGGAATGATGAAAAAGGTAAGCACGGTAAGTTCGAGAATCTCTGGAAAGGTCCCTTCAAGATTGCAGCATATCGGGGTCAGAATGCCTTTCTTCTGAAGGAAATGAACGGGGAATATTTTCCAGGAGGGCCGATCAATGGTCGGCTACTCAAGCGGTACCATTTCTGAGTTGTTCACGCTGCTTCCACTGTCACTTTAAATACCATTTTGTTTCAGTTTGGTTAGAGTTTGTCAAGTTAGTCTTCAAGTCATTTCAATGTCAAATTTGAGTCAATTTTTTGGTCATTTTAGTTTCATAAATGAGTCAGAGTCTTCTGTTGTTTGTCGAAATAATGACTCCATAGCCCAATGGACGAAGGCACTATCTAGCTCTTCCAGAGATCTGCTGTTCTTGGCACCTCCAAGGAGCTACAATCCCCCATTGGAGCCAATGTTAGAGTCGGTCTTGTCAGTCCTCCATCAGAGATCAAAACTCTTTCTACATTTCATCTCTAGGTGTCTCGATCCATTCACCCAACTGCATTTCACTAGGGGCATGCCATAATCTGACGGGAGGATCTTGCCAGTCATTACCCCTTACCCCTCATGTCTGGCACATGCTGGCTTAGGTCTTTTCATCAATGTTTATTAAAGTCCATGACAGCCAATGTTTGATCTTTTAATGGACAAGAGTCATTTTCAGTCATTAGGTCTAGGGATTAGTCAATTTGGTCTTCAACCAT
>APFE031101865.1:0-14993 GCA_000404065.3 Pinus taeda
CTTTCTATGGTCCCCTTATTAACGATCCTACTTTTGTGGGTTGTGTAGTATTTTTTTGATCTTGTGTTAGACCATAGATTTCAATCTAAGAAAGAGATTTTGTTTACCTTCCAGTTACACCATAAGCTAATTCACATTTGTTTGGCTCAATCTTACTTCCTTGGCATTTCAACCTATGCGTGAAGATGTTAGAAATGAAAATACACTTGTTTCATCATCATCCTTAATGAGAAAGGGACTTAGTGAGGAGGGATGAGTTATTCAAAATTGGGAAACTAAACATCGGTGATCATGGTAAGCTAACAATAGGGAAACTGAATTTTAATAATCTAGGTGATTTTAACCTTTCTATGGTCCCCTTATTGATGATCCTACTTTTGTGGGTTGTGCAATATTTTTTTGATCCTATGTTAGACCATTAGATTTCGATCTAAGAAAGATATTTTTTTTGCCTTCTAGTTACACCATATGCTAATTCACATTTGTTTTCCTTAAGCATACTTCCTTCTCATTTCAGCCTAGGCATGAAGATGTCAGAAATGCAATACACATGTTTCATCATCATCCTCACAAAACTTGAGTGAACTGTCGAATACAACAGGATTGCATGCTAGTAAGCCTCACAATTTTTTTTATCATCACAGCGTAGACATTAGGATTTAGTTTTGTACTAGCCTCACAAAAATTGTATCATCACAACACAACCATTAGGATTTTGTTTACAATTGAGAATTCGTTAGGCCTATATTGTGCCTCACGAACACAATTTGGAAGGAGAAAAGAGAATTGGGTTTTTGCACCGAGAGAAGCAAGGTGCTCTACAACCCTAGAGGAGAGAGATATGCATTACTTCATATGTGTGTAATGCCTAAACAAATGCCAACATGAAATACAATTGGCTTTCTGAGTGGTGTATTTCCTCCAACTAGTGAGATTTTCCACAATTGGAAGTCCCAATGAGTGCTTTCTCTTGTTGTGAAGGGAATTAGTAAGAAAGGTTTACTTATTCAAAACAAGGGAGTTGAATCTCTATGATAACTAGTTGAATTTTGGTGATATATAATATGTACAAGTATAGATCCAACTTAGCTTAGTGGGTTAGCTAAATCAGTTTGAACCAGCCAGTTTCAACACCGAGATCTCTTAGAGGTCATGGGTACAAGTCCAGTGGAGTCCCTCTAGTTTAGGAGTACTTATTGTAAACCAATAGAATTGACCTTAGGTGCCACTCCTGCAATGTAAGGAGGTGTCTTGAAAGTTTCCTCAAGGAAGTTTTCCATGGAAAAGAAATAAGAAAAGCATAGATCTGTCTTAACACTAGATCTATTAAGCTTCAAAAGGTTTACACATGTTGTTTTTCAATCTTTCTCGGTGCTTAACATATCGAATTTAAGATGTAACTATGCCAGTGTAAATCTTTTAGTGGGTTGTGAATTTCTACAATTTATTGAGTTTTGTCACAAATTGAAATACCATGGAGTGCTTTCATTCTTAGTTTGAGTACTTAATGAGAAAAGGACTTAGTGAGGAGGGTTGAGTTATTCAAAACCGCGAAACTGAACATCAGTGATCATGGTATGCTAACAATAGGGAAACTGAATTCTAATAATCTAGGTGAGTTCGAGCTTTCTATGGTTCCCTTATTGACAATCATGATTTTGTGGGTTGTGCAATATTTTTTTGATCCTGTGTTAAACCATAGATTTCGATTTAAGAAAGATATTCTTTTGCCTTCCAGTTACACCATATGCTAATTCACATTTGTTTGGCTCAAGCTTACTACCTTAGCATGAAGATGCCAAAAATGCAAATACACCCATTTCATCATCATCCTCACAAAACTTCAATGAACTGCAGAATACAACAACAGTGCATGCTATTAAGCCTCAATTTTTTTTATCATCATAGCGCAGACATTAGGATTTAGTTTTGTACCAGCCTCACAATATTTTTATCATCACAACGCAAACATTAGGATTCTGTTTACGATTGAGAATTATTTAGGCCTATATTGTGCCTCATGAACACAATTTGGAATAGGAAAAGAGAACTAGTTTTTGCACCGAGATAAGCAAGGAACTCTATAGCCTTGGAGGGGAGAGATATTCATTACTTCATATGTGTAATGCCCAAAAAATGGCCAACATAAAATACAATTGGCTTTCTGAGTGGTGTATTTCCTATAACTGGTGTAGTTTTGTCACAATTGGAAGTCCCAATGAGTGCTTTCTCTTGTTGTGAAGGGACTTAGTAAGAAAGGTTGAGTTATTCAAAATAGGGGAGCTGAACCTCTATGATAACTAGTTGAATTTTGGTGATATATAATATATACAAGCATAGATCCAACTTAGCTTAGTGGGTTAGCTAGATCAGTTTGAACCAACCAATTTCAACACCGAGATATCTTAGAGTTCATGGGTACAAGTTCAGTGGAGTCCCTCTAGGTTGGGAGTACCTATTGTAAACCAGCATAATTTACCCCAGGTGCCACTCCCGTGATGTAAGGAGGTGTCTTCAAAGTTTCCTCATGGAATTTTTCCATGGAAAAGAAATAAGAAAAGCATAGATTTGTCTTAACAGTGGATGTATTAAGCTTCAAGAGGTTTACACATGGTGTTTTTCAATCTCCCTTAGTGCCTAATAGATCCAAGTTAAGATGTAACTATGCTAGTGTAAAGATTTTAGTGGGTTGTCAAATTCCTACAACTGATTGAGTTTTGTCACAAAATAAAATACCATGGAGTTATTTCATTCCTAGTCTAAGTACTTGATGAGAAAGGGACTTAGTGAGGAGTGCTGAGTTATTCAAAACTGGGAAACTTAACATCAATGATCATGGTAGGCTAACAATAGGGAAACTGAATATCAATAATTTAGGTGAGTTCAAGCTTTCTATGGTTCCCTTATTGACAATCCTACTTTTGTGGGTTGTGCAGTATTTTTTGATCCTATGTCAGATCATAGATTTCGATCTAAGAAAAAGCGTGTTTAAGTTTATGAAAACTAGATATATCAGAGGGCTTAGGTCAAAGCGGAAGAATGAAGACCCTAATGGTAAAACTTCAACAGAGAACAAAAGTAGTGTATGTTTCAAATCATCAATTTTGAGCAGATTTTTTTTTCCCTCTAGTTACGCCATATGCTAATTCACATTTGTTTGGCTCAAGCTTACTGCCTTGGCATTTTAGCCAGGGCATGGTAGAAATGAAAATACACTTATTTCATCATCATCCTCACAAAACTTCAATGAACTACAGAATACAGCAGGAGTGCATGCTAGTAAGAGACCTACTAAGGTTAGATGGGTTCTAAGTAGTTCATAAGGGTTCGGACCACATTTTATAGATGAAGAGGAGATGAATGGATCAAACCTAAAGGAAGGGGAGCTGATTTTTGATCTAGATAGCATTGCAAACACATGTAAAGAGTACTTTCATCTCAAAATCCTTTATATTCCATTTTATTTTTCACATAGCCTTGTAGACTACTTACTGATGTATATGTCATTTGTCATAGCCATCCATTACACTCCTTTTAATAGTTAAAACTTCTTGTATTTATATTTTTAAAGCTTTTTTGGGAGGAATTTTACTAGCAGCGACATTGTTGTTGTTTTTCTATTTCTTATGTATTGTTTAATTGTCTATATATTTTATTAAGTGTTCATATTACTGTGTAAAAGGTTTATCCTCTTGGATCTTTGTGGAAAACCATCTAATTCCTAGTTTTTTTTTTTTTTGGTGAAACTGGTAAGAGAGCTTGAAAAATGTTGTTGATTAGCGCCATCCAATATTATACCCTAAAAGATATAAAATAAATTTGCAGATTAGATGCTTCAAATTTGATCTTCCGTTTTATGTTGTCTTTCTTGGTTCTTCTGTACACATGCATCACTAAAAATAATTGGATATTTTGGTTCTTTGCATTGGCTAGACTGTAAACTTACCAGTACTTCTTACTGTTAAATTATTTGACCTTTTATAGATGAGGAGGAATGACCTGTTATAGAGTTTTGTGAACCCAACATTTTGGACTACCAAGTGAGTCCATCATCAGGGGATGCATCAATAGATATTGTCTACATTACATGAGTAGGTGGTAACTGTGCTTGAAGTCTAATTGTTCAATTTGTCATGATGCAATCTTTATGGGGCATCATTAGCTTTTAATGTTGTGGTCCAAGTGTGAGCTATTGACAATATAGAGAATGCTCAATGATTGCAATACTTAAGATACATTCATTTCCCTTTAGTTGGCAAATAAAACTTGGGGAGAAAGAATTTGAGAAGTGGCAAAAAAAGGAAGAGATCACATATTATTTTCTTTGATGAAACATCAAAAGGAAATCCATGATTAGATGGAGCAGGATGTGATTGTATTATCCAAATATCACATCTGCAATGGAATCTCCTCTATCTTATCCTAATACCCACCCAGAGAATACCTGAAATCTTTTTAGTATTCTTGGCAAATTAAATATTAAAACAACCCATGACACAATCAAAAGAATTATAGGTCCCTTGGATGCATTTGCAACTTGGGTTACCAACTATTGTTGCTACCTAGGTAACAAAAATCTTGTTTGGTCTAAAGACTCTGCATCTATCGACAAGTCTCCACCTAAACTTAACACTATTGCATCAGAACCGCTTGTTATCTAGACTGCCCCAATATGTTTCTTCTTGCATTTTTACAGATCCAACTTATGTAGCTTATCACGATCTAGAGTGGGGTGTGCCTATTCATGATGAAAAGTACGTGGAAATTATTTTTAGCTCTTTTATCATCAAATTTCTAATTCTTCTACTTCATAATTATTGTGAGATTGGTGTTGAATAACCATGGTGGTAGGTTTGAGCTCTTATCTTAGCAAGTTCAAAGTCAAAAATCTTGGAACTAATTACTTTCAACTCCATCATGCAAAATGTTGTTTAAGCTTTTAGCTCTGATGAATGCATGAATTGGCTCACAATTTTGAACAATCGTGAAGCCTTTAGGTATTATTTTCTTCTCACCCATGTTTTTTTCTCTTGAAATCTTGACCTTGGCTTATTTTTGTTGTTCTTATTCATCTCAGTTCGAACAAATTTTGCAGAGATGCATTTGTTGTGTTTGATCCCACCATTTTGGAAACCTTCAATGAGAGGAAAATTGCATCAATTAGTGAAAAGCATGATATCAATGATTTAGCCAAAATCAAAGAGATAGTTGAGAATGTCAAACACATTGTTGAGGTAACTCTTACCTCTAGCTGAAGATTGTTTCTTGATTTTCAAAAGAGAGAAGTTGGTATCGTAGGACTATTAAGGTATTGCAATTAGAAATGTATGCCCATATTATAAATCTTTGAAAGCTTTGTTGATTTCTTACATATTTTCGGGATTGGAATTAGACATCCTCTTTGTATTTCATGCCTTATTTCCCTATAAACTTCCATCTGAATTAGCCTAACATGGTTTTTTATATCTTTTGCGGTACTGGAATTTAGATATTCCATTTATGTTGTTTGTCCTTTTTCCATATAAACTTTCATATTTCTCTCCCTCATTAAATAATTTGCATTCAAAATCCTATTTTCTTCTTCTTCTTCTTGATTTTGTTTTGTTTCTTAAACAATCTTTCCTAAGGTTCAATTTTTATGAGGTCTTTAGTTTAACATGTTTTCTTTTGGCTCTGTTCAGATTGGACAAGAATTTAGATCATTTGAAAAAACACATGTGGCTTCGTGAATTTCAATCCCTTTGTGAACAAACACAAGTATGCAAGGACCATTCCTATGAACTCATCCAAAGCAAAAACTATTAGCATGGATCTAGTGAAGCGAAATATCTTCTATATTGACCAAAAAATCATGTCCTCCTTCATGCAGGTTGTAGGATTTACTAATGATCATCTTGTAAATTACTTCAGATGCCTTAAACTATCCCAACAAGAGAGCTTCAACTGGAGTGAATTCCAGTAACCAATGTTACAAATTCAGCTAATTGTAATGTTTTTAACTAGGCTATTGCAATACTTATGACAGAGGTGGCTTCTCTTAGTGAAGATCCATCTCCATATTTGAATGAATCTGAGTGGAGAGTAAGACTTCTAGTGACATAGTGATAGAAGCAGTAATTGGTGTGCATTCTTGGATTGAGTTTTCTATATATGCTAAGTGTTGTCCTCTATACAAAAGTAAAAACAAATATCCATAGCTCTAAAGAAATACAAACAGTTTCAGTTGTGTTTCTATTTGTTATTTTAAGATTTTTACAGCCTGAAATTCTCTTTATAGTATATACCACCATATGCTGGAAGAGGATATGCAGTTTATCCCATGTGTTGTAATGGTGATGATGTAGTAGTTCTCTTTAACTTGACCACTAAGGAAATGACCTTGTACTTTGTACTTGTTGACGATAGAATTTGTTAATGTTATTTCTAATGTTGTCTACCATAATGAATATGGCCTTATTTACTTTTCATGCATCTTATGTTCTATAATTTCTTTGTTTTCCCTTTAAAGGTTTTGTTAATATATTTATCACTTCTTTTAAACTGATCATTCATCCAATTAATTACTAACAACTGATGAAATTTAGTAAGACTTGGTAAACAGATTCTTCTCCCATAGGAAACTAGCAGAGTCTGAATTTAAAGGCTAATCGAAACTGTAATTTGAATCTCGTTTGAGCCTATAAACGAACACAGTTAGAAAACATACACAAAACATGTAGGTCACTGTCAAGAGCCCTTGTTAATGCTATTCCATTACCATTGAATAAAAATCTGCTAAAAAATTTGACATGTTGAATTTTCTGTAGTATAAATAAAACTAAAACTCTCTAATATTGATACATATTTGTACCCTAACCTTTTCTCTTATAGATCTTAGTGAGTGTCTAGGTTTACAAAAAATAAATCTATTTCTTAGATCTTGGGATCTCCATGCAAGAGATTGTGCTGCAAGCAGGATCTACACTCTATTTACTGGATACAAGAACGAATTTATAAAGGTTGTTAAAAATATAACGGAACTGCCTCATATAACTTTAGTGCCTTATCTTAAAAATGAAGAGTAAGGATAAGCTCATGCTAGTTTATCTATATCTGATTCATGCATGCACACTCACTGCTGGGATACTAAAATTAGTAATATGCCTACAATGCCTTTGTATGCTGCATCCTCATATACTGATCATTATGTTGTACGAAATTTACCAATGTATGGCTTTATGTAATGATGTTGTAACAGAAGGTGCCCATATTTTCCTCTTGTGCTTCAACCCAATAGAATATGATCAAAGGAAGACTATTTAACAATCCCTATTATCAAGAAAAGTGTTCTCCACTAATCCAAGTCACCTTTAACTTCCCTTTGGCCAAAGGTTTAGTCAAAATACCAGGTACCTTCTAATCTGTTGGAATGTGTTGTAGAACCACAACTCCTTTATGAACTCTTTTCTCTAATAAAATTTTAAGAGTTTGATACAATTTTGATTGTTACAAAAGTATCCAAAGTTTGATTTGTCAGCTATGTTAGTAACTTTCCAAAACCTGTTAGTTTCACAACTAGAAGAACTGGCAGCCATATATTCTACTTCTATTAAACTGGGCGCTGCATAAGTTTGTACTTTCTTAACTACTAAACCAGGAAATCGTAGCTGAAATTAAACTGAAAGAGCACCTTGAAGTTCTATTTTTTTCACCAGCACTATCTGCCCAATCAAAATTTTGAAATCCTAGTGACACCACCTCTCCATCGCTAACATATCTCAGTACAAAATGCATTTCCACCTTCCAAGTATTAGAGATTGTGTTTTGTAGCAACCTGATGAACTTGCCTAGGTTGCACCATGTATTGAAAGTGTTGACTACAAAACAAATGTTAGGCCTTGTGTTAACTAAGTACAGGAGGAAACCTATCAATTCCCCACACACAAATGTTCGTCAAATCTGAATTAGAATAAACAAAGTACAACAAATTTACTACCATAGGGGAGTAGCCATGGGTTTGCAGTACATCATTTGAAATATCTTAAAAATTTCAATTGCATAATAGGGGAGTAGCCATGCGTTTTCAGTCCATCATTTGAAATCTTCTAAGAATTTCAATTACATACTTATTCCGTCCAAGAAACACTTTGCTACACCCCTAGAGTCAACAAGTAGTGCATCAAGCCAATGTAATTCATGGCAAATTCTCTTGCCAATTTTTCCTTGCACCATTTTGTGAATCTCTTTGAACTTCCTATGAGTGTAAGATTGTCTACATATAGGACTAAAACAAGCATATTAGAATTATCAGCCAAATAGTAAAAGTTAGAATTGACATCAGTCTTAGTGAAACCCAAATCTGAAAGTTACTCATTGATCTTAGAGTGCCATGAAAATGGTGCCTGTTTCAACCCATAAAGGGCTTCTTCAACTTGCAAAGATGGGTCTCAAGTCTGTTCACCTAAAATCTTCTTGGCTGGTTTATTCATATACCTCCTCAATCAAGCTATTAAGAAATGTTGTCTTTACATAAATTTGATATAAAATGCAATGGAAGGTTGTTGTGAAAGACATAGTAAATATGGTGGAGGTATATTTAATAACAAGAGCATAAGTCTCTTCATAGTCAACTCCCTTTTAATAGGAGAACATTCTAGTCACAAAACAAGCTTTGTAGTTTTCTATGTTGTTATCTGCTGCATGCTTATCCTTGTGAAACAACCTAGATTCAAACACTGTCTTCCACACTAGTCTGGGCATTGTCTCCTACCCATAATTCTTTAGGAGAAGATGTATTCTTCCATCATGGAATTTTGCAGTACTTGCTTCCTTACTACCTCTTTGTTACTAGAAGGTTTTGTTTCAATAATGGAAGACATTAGTGCAACATAACTAGGGAACTTTTTAGGAGGGTAGCTTACTTGAAAGGAAGTAGTTGGAGCACCAACTTACTTTTTTGCCTTTGGTAATGTCTAGATTAGCCATCTAGGCTTTCTAGCTGAACCTAAAGGTAAAGAGGCACCCCTTGCACCTCCAAAAGCTCACTGATATAAATATGCTTTTCATGATCTTTTTAATTTCTGCATATCTGTTTTTGGGATACCAAGCCCTTTTGCCACCATGGTCACTATTGGAGGTCCTTGATACTTTGAGGACCATGCATTTTCTTCAAACTTGGTATCTCTTCTCACATCTACTTTATGTTGAGATGAAATGTATATTCTACAAGCTTTTGAGGTATCACTCTAACCTACAATGATGTCCTTAAAACTAGAAGGTTCCAACTTGGTTCTTTCCTGATCTGAAATATGAATGTAGATAGGACAACTAAAAAAATCAAAGATGTGTTACTTGAGGCTTACAAATTCCTCCATTGATGTCTTATCCTTCAAAATTCTATGAGGATACCTATTCAAAATATAGAAAATTTTAAGACATGTTTATACACAGAGACACATGAGCAGAACTACATCATGAATCATGGATTTGACTATTTTATGATAGATCTATACCTCCTCTTTGCAACCCCAATCTACTGAGGATTATAGGGAACTATCAACATTTTCTTGATTCTTTCTTTCATGCAAAAGGTATCAAACTCCTTTAGGGTATACTCCTCTCCATTGTCGGACCTTAACACCTTAATATCTATACCTATTTGATTTTTTACAAAACCCTTAAACTCTTGAAAGTTCTCAAAGTCCTCATCCTTGGTTTCCATGAAGTCAATCTATGACTTACTAGAAGAATCATCAATAAAATATTCGTAGTAAATGTTACTTGATAAGGAAGTTGAAGACATGGGCCCACATATATTTGAGTGCATTATGTTAGAAACCCCTCTTGACCTATGTTCACTACTAGGAAAACATCCTTCACATGATTTCCAAGTGCACAACCCTTGCACACTCCTTTCTTCTCAGCCTTGAAGATTGGCAATACCTACACCATGTTCTGCAAGATTGGCAACATTCACTAGAGAAAGTGGCTTAGTCTCTTTTGTTGAAGCTCAGACAAGTTGTCACTATCATTCCTTAAAGTTCATGTAGGATTCCCTTGCAATTTAGGATGAGGACTTGTTGATCTTCAAAGTTAGCCATATATGTAGGATTTGTCATCACTGAAACTGGAAAGAGATTTTTAGTTATGCTAGGCATATAGAAAACATCAATAACTTTGGAAGCTTAAGGATATCACTTGATGGATCCCACTCTCGCAACTAGATACGTGGCATCATCACCAAGTTCTACTAAAGGTACTCTTGTTAGAGGTGTATGTTTGCAAGCTCCATTGTCCACATACCAGTCAACATCAGACATGATGTCAGATGACAAGCATGAGACCATTGAGAAGTGTATCTCAAGATTGGATGAAAGCTTATCCACTTGAGCTTATGCTTTTTCACTCCTTGCAAGTCGCTTCTAGTGCTGTTGCTTGCTCTTCCCCTTCTTTTGATGACGTTGGAAGCAATGTGCCCAAACTTTTGACACTTGAAGCACTTGATGTGGCTCAAGTCCTTCTTTCCCTGGTTACAAGAACTTGGCTTCTCTTTCTTCCCTTTTTAACCCTTCTTAGTTCCTCTTTATTGTTGCCCTTATTCATATTACTAACGAGGACAACATTCTGCTACTTCTCAATACCTGCAATAGTCTCTAGTATTGTCTCCTTCTAGTTGAAGTCATTCCATAGCCTGCTAAAAATGGGAAGTTTTTTTTGGCCAGATGTCATAGCCAAAAAGTTTCCAAAAATAAAAAGACCTATTTAATGCAATGGGCATTGGGTACTAGCTCTTTACCCTTCACCTACTAATTTTCATCTTTAGTGATTCTTTATATGTCAAAATGCTTCTCGAATTTATGCCTTACGGTGTTTCCTTTACAACGCCTGGTACAAATGCTAACTTATTGATGTTAAAATTCTCCACCTTACATCATCCACCTATGCCTTCATCTGTCAAACATATTTATTTATTTATTTTCTAAATATTTTTGTCTTCCCATTTTTGAAGTTATAAGTTAATTTAAACCTAGAAAGATAATTCGCATTCAAAAGGTTTCTTTTATATGAATTTAGATTAAAAAAAATAGTCAATTTTGTAAATAAATGTATTTAAAAATTTTCAAATATAAAAATATTTCTAAGGAATAATAAAAGTACAAATCATAACTCCGTCACAGACTGAATTATGTTATCCTCATCCTACTTTCGAACTAAATTATTTCCTACCTTTTTCATGTAAACAAAATCGTATAAAACAATTTGTTGACGTTTAAGGGAATGCATGCTATGTTACTTTTTTTAATTAATTTTTTATTTTTAAATAAAGCAATTTTAATTTAAGGAAAATGTTTTTTTTTTTAATATATTCAATTATTTGAATAGAATTCATAAAGTATGGGGGATTAACGCAGTACATTATTTAGATATGTCAAATTTGGATTAAACTGCCTTAAGTAAGTCATTCAAACGTAAATGAACCGATTTTCCATGAGAGGTTAGTCGTAACTGACTAAGTTTCCTCAGTTACTACTACCTCTCATGGAAAATGGTCATACGTTGAATGACTTAACTTAACGCAGTTGAAATCCCAATGATATCTACATAGAATTATATAATTTAGTTTTCAATATAGAAGTATCTATTAAATCGATGAAAGATGATATCCTAGACAAAAAAACGATTAAATTTTGAAATTGACTTTTAAACATGGATTGGAATTAATATATCTATTTTACTCAAAACAATATATTTTTAAGAAATTTACGGAGGCATAAGTGTATCCAACATAATATATAAATAAGGTTAATATTTTTTAATTATAATATATTTAAACTATAAAATATATATTACACCAATAAAAAAAAGTTACAAGGTAAGTTAAATATCCAGAAGAGACAATATTTTGTAAATGTATTCAAAATATATCTCATCATAATGTTCATAAAAACAAAACAAAATATATTGCCGTTATAAATGTTAAGTTTATACAAATAAAAATAAAAACAAAACATATTTACTTACTCATTCGGAAAGTAGGTCATAAGCGTTAAAGATATAGAGAAATGCTTGTAATTATCAAACAACACTAAGTAAGTTCACCGTAAGAGATTGAACTTGCTTTAACTTGTTAATATAATTTGAACTCAAAATAAACCTAGAAATGTGGAAAATAGATATGAAATATATAGTAACAGACCCTAGAGTCAGGGCGAGCTTGTTTCTCCTTTGCAGGTTGAATAGGAAGCAATACTATACGTTTATTTTGTAAGCATCCAATCAATTTAAACCAGAAAACTTCATAAATTTTCATTATTAACCGGGTGTGTTAGAGTGTAATTAGAAGTTGGATTTGTTTCTCTAAAGTATCAAAGGAAGATTGGAATTTCAAAACAGAGTCACTAGTTTTTCACACTTTCTCTAAAAATTTCCTAATATCATAAGAAGATCTTGACGGATTTGTAAAATTTTAAACTAATCACTCATAACAAATTACTTGCCCATCAAATTCCATCCCATCTCCGAACATAGAAATTCATGTCCATATAATTGCTAAATAAAGAATAATGATCAACAAATATTTTTGTCAATAAATTTTGGTATCTCTCCTACATTTTGTACATGTTTGTACCCACGTGTCAAATGAAATCTTTTAGTAATTAGTCAATCTACATGTTTTTTTTTAAAAGGAGTGTAAACCAAAATTACCACCATCCAAACTATACATGATGGTTGATGTAAGAATTGTACATATTATCATTTCGATTCAAGGAAGCCAAATCCACAAGACAAGTTACATATTCATTGCCTTCATTGTGCAAGATTCCACATGACTGACCAAATCACTCAAGTAACTATGCTTTGGTAACACCCATCCTTTGATTAGCCATGTGCCAAAAATAACCATTCCCCTCCTTGCATGCATGCGTAGAAGTTAGGCTCCCAGCATGTGGTTGCCGGCAGGGCGATGCCACCCCTGTCACATACATCATGTTCGTCTGTCTTCAAAACACTCAATATGTAAAGGATTTGGATTTATAATAAATTTTTATTTTTATTTTTATTATTATGAATTATCATTTAGTAACTCAAACGTATATTAAGGTAAATATTCAATAAAAATGAATGAGTATCTTAATATTTCTATTTCCACCTAGCAATTAGAATTTAAACTAAGGTTGGGATTCATTAAATGATTTTTTGAGTCAAGTATTTTTTTTAAATTACCCTAAATTTTATTACTGTAAAATAATAATACATTGAGGCTTTGCCTTTTGCATGTCTTTGCTATAGTTTAAGGCAATAATCAGCAAAACAAAGTCTGCACTGCCTAGAATGGTAAACCAGTCCAGTTCAAAAACTAAGATTGCATGAGTTATCTTGCTGCCTATGCAGGGGAGACTAGCAATTACGTGTGGAAGTTAACCAGTTTTTCAAAAAGAAAACACACGCACAAAAAATTCATCCACGCAACCAAAATAAAAAACCATAGAAAACATAACCCTGATTCCCAGAACTTGAGTCTCGTGGACATGTGGCAAGGTGTGTGGCCGATCATGTGTGATGCGGAGGCGATGGGTGTTCCTCAACAATGAAGCATCTGTAATCATCCATGTCGTCTTCTGCCGTCTGTGATGCCCTCGTGTCCTCATCCTGCTTCTCCTAGTGTACTTTCACAACAAAACATCTGTCCATGTTTTCGTTGGCTTGATTGTTCTGATTCTTCTGTGGAGGAGGAGTGTCCTGCTTCAGCAGAGCACAGAGTGTGCTCTCCTTGACCATGGCTAGTGCAGTGCCGGTTTGGCATCCACCTTCTGTGGCCTGCTCCCCTTCGTTGGAGGTAATGGAATGTGTGCTTCTCTCGGCTCTAGTAGGCGTCACGCTTGAGTGGCGACCACCTTCTGTAGTTTGCATCTCCTCGTGAAAGATGATGGAAATGGTGGCAGTGATCATGAGTTGGTTCTAGGAACAACGATGGACGAATTGAGCTGAGTGGAGGGGAGACTATGGAATGGAGGGAGTTCCACTAGGAGGCGAAGCAGAGTGCATCAGATGGAGGCCGAGAGGCCGTGAGTAGCCTTTGCCACTATGCATATTTGGGTAGCGCCCTGAAGTCAAATGAGCCATAGAGGAGGTGGTTTCAGAGGCCGGAGACAAAGGAGAGCGAGGCAGTCTGCCTCTGCTGTCGCCTCTACGACTATGCATTCTATGGCGAGTTCTGGTCATGTTGATACCAGGGGTATGAGACTGTCTGCAGGTGGACGAATCAGAGTGCTAAGAGGGTGTAGAAGGTTACGGATTTGCCCCAGAGGAAGGATTAGCTATAGACGCTGAATGGAGGATGAGATTGCAGAACAGACTTTGAGTATAATGAAGTCTCGGGCCAATATCAGTGCAACAGAGGATGCTACATTGCCTACCCGTGGCGGTGCGAGAGCATGGAGCTGCTGCAGCCTGGGGACAATGGCATTGTAGAGGTAGAGGATAAGAGACAGGGGCGGTGGAGTTAATTTCACTAGAGGTCACCATTGCATTGAGCCGAGGTAGGTAGATGCAGGCGGGTTGAAGGTAGCACTAGCTTAAATGCCATTTATGGCCGGCGTTAATACAATATATAGAAAGGAGTGCAGGATTATGGAAGGCCGTGTGGCAGGGCCACTTGCCATTCCGTTCTGCCTCCCTCTTAATATCTGTTGTGTGCACCCGCATTCGGGATTTTTGAGTCGAGAATTTATGGAAGGAATATTTGATAAAATTGTTTTGCCATCGGTATATATGATTTTTTCACTAGTTTTAAAGAGTTATTTTAATTGATCAAGTTCTGTAGCTAAAGTATCTTACTAATGGGAAGTCATGGGGTCAATTCTCCTCGATGCCCTTAGGGTTAGGCCCCTTTAATAAACAGGGGATGTGATCTCTTTAAGTGGAAAAAATGATCTCTTCACCACAATCTCGAATATAGAAGAAGGTTATTTGACTACATTTTATTTAATTTTCTAATATATCTCATATTATTA